>JADRCD010177508.1:0-42560 GCA_019843815.1 Montemys delectorum
AGGCACTATAACTCTCATCTGAGAGGCTTCACCCAACCACTGATAGAAACAAATGCAGAGACCCACAACTAAACATTAGGTAGAACTTGGAAAATCCTTTGGAAGAGGTGGGGAAAGGATTGAAGGAGCCAGAAAGGTCAAGAACACCACAAGAAAACCTACAAAATCAACTAGCCAGGGTCCATAGGGGCTCATAGAGCCTGAACCACCAAGTCGAGAACACGGAACAGTTATGCAGCTAGGTCTCCTAACAAAAGTAGCAGGAACCATCTCTGACTCTGCTGCCTGTGTTTGGATCTCTTTCCCCTACCTAGACTGTCTTGTCTAGCTTCAATAGAAGAAGATGAGCCTAGTCTTACCACACCTTGATATGCCAAGGTGGGTTGATATCCATGGGAGGTTGGCCCTTTAAGAGGAGAAAGGGAAGATGGTGTGGATGACGGAGAAGGAGGTGAGAAGGAGGCAATAGGAGGAGAGGAGGGAGGGGAAGCTGTGATGAAGATGTAAAGTAAATACCTAAATAAATTGTTTAAAAGAATGTGAAATAGCATCATAGCTTTGGTCCCTTCCACTGTGACTCTGACACTGTCCCAGGTACTAGTCACCCACTCCAGGACAAACTTGAGACTACAAAATATTGTATCAGAAACACCTGTGGAATCAGCATCAAATAAAATGGTCCTTTAGGAACCATTTTTTAAAAAATAGAAAAATAAATGTATCAACTCTTCAAACTATACAGAATTCAATACTAGGTTTTAGGGGAAACTAGTAAATAAGACATGATTCCCCTGCTTGCAGGACAATTGTCTAGTGATCACAGCCTTCAAAAACCAAACCTGGAAAGACCCTGAAAATCACATTCAAAACCCTTTGCTTTACCAAGAAACACCAAAGGCTTGAAATGTCTTGGGAAAGGCGACACAAAGAGGTCACTACACACAGATCTGGGTCTTCACTAACAATGACTTAATCTCATCGTTTGCATGGTATGAATCTATTCCTACAACCTTCAAATGCTTCAGTACAGAGATCTCTGTAGAGCTTATACTCTTACATGAGACATGGCCCCAAAATCTCTTTTAGTAAGTGTGGTAACACTGTAGTCGTGAACACCATTACAGCAGATACTGGCCTGCATGGGAGCGCTCCCCAGGCTCTGAGCGACTCAATGCATTAATAAATATATCATCATAACTCTTTAAGGCAGATATTATGGCACCCACTTATATATCAAGGAATTGCTGTTCAGAGAAGTCCTCCAAAGCTGATAACTCACAGAGATGGCATTCACACCTGCTCAGGTCTATGCTACAACACAATCAATATTCCAATCCCAGATAACATTGTACAGAATATGAGTTAATATAAATAAGTTTCTGGACTTTGACCAAGATATTAAAAAATGCATAGTACTGCTGAAAAGAGGCACTATAGTTAATATAGTGAGAGAATTATTATACGCTCCAAAATACTTTGAAAGATTGAAAAGTATGACATCTCCTTTACTACTTAAATAACTTGGGATGTTGATAAGTAGTTTTGACACATAGATTTCTGCAGTTTAACTCCTTTATCTCCATGACAACTGCACTCACTCCAAACACTTAACCTATCACAGTGATGAAAATAATGACCCTTTCTATAGACCCACTCCTGTCCCTTGCTTTTCCAACTACCTATAACATATATCTGACTAACCCATGAAATTCATGTCAAAAATTCAATTTATTTATAGATCTATAATCTGTGCATGCATTGTCATTCTCCCAATTGACTGAGATAAAAAAAAAAAAAAACAACAACTTTGAGCTCTCTCACAGCTTCACAATGCGCTGTGAATGAGTAATAGAGTGCTCAGTCCTAAATGTGACATTTACAACACCCCACTAAGGGAATATTGCAGAAGAGGGGGTGGAAAGAATGTAATGCCAGAAAATAAGGGAAAGAGCTGTGAAATGCCATCTCCTGATCAGTACACTGTCATCACAGTCATGAGCTCACCGTAGCTGCTGATAAGTGTACTGGGTCTCTACGAGAGCAGCCCATCAACAGCCAAGTACAGATAAAGATGGGGCTCAGGGGTCCTATACCTCTCTGCTGGTCCATTTTCTATTGATGGATTCAGGGAGAGCAGGAGCCTTTGTCTTCGGTTGTGTTCCCACTGGTGAGCCCACAAGTCTCCAATGGATACTTACAATCCAGTGGTGACAGATGACCCTAGTTAGAGTAAATGAGTTATAAAACAAAACCAGAAAAACAGGAATCTGGTCGGGTGTGTGTGTTAAGAGAGAGAGAATATAGAATATATATATATATATATATATATATATATATATATATGTGTGTGTGTGTGTGTGTGTGTGTGTGTGTGTGTGTGTGTATAGAGAGAGCGTATATAGAATATATATATACATATGGTGTGTGTGTGTGTATAGAGAGAGAGCGTATATAGAATATATATATACATATGTGTGTGTGTGTGTGCGTGTGTGTGTAGAGAGAGTATATAGAATATATATATATACATGTGTGTGTGTGTGTGTGTGTGTGTGTGTTCTTAGTGTTACTAGTGCTGTGACGAAATGCCATGATCAAAAGTATTCCTCCCCAACTTGGAGAAGAAAGCATTGATTTTCCTGACTCTTCCACACCACATTTCCTGAAGGAAGTCAGGGCAGGAACCCAAGCAGAGAAAGACCCCCGAAGGCAAGAGCTGATGCAGAGGCTATGAAGGAATGCTTCTAAAGGGCTTGCTCCTCATGGCTTGTTCAGCCTGCCTTCTTATAGAAACCAGGACCACCAGCCCAGGAGCAGCAGCACCTACAATGGGCTGGGCAATAGAAGTCACTCTTCTATTGCTGTGGAAAGATGCCACTGATCAAGGAAGCTCTTCTATAAGAAAGCATGTAACTGGAGGCTTACTTACAATTTCAGGGACTTAATCCATGATCATCATGCTCGGAAGAATGGAAGCATGGAGCGTAGTGGCAAGGAACATGGTAGTAGGTTGGCATGGTGCTAGAGAAGTAGATATCAGATATATACTGATCTGTACGCTGAGAGGAGAGAACTAGACCTGGGGAGAGCTTTTGAAACCTCAAAGCCCACCCCCAATGACTCACTTCCTCTGACATGGCCACGCCCACTCCAACAAGGCCACACCTCATAAGCTTTATAATCCTTTTCAAACAGTGATACTTTTTGGTGACTAAGCATTCAAATATATGAGACAACAGTGGCCATTCTTATTCACACCACCACAGCCCTCCCACATTAATCACTAATTAAGAAAATGTCCTATAGCCTTGCACATACCCAATCATACAGAAAATTTTTCCTTCAACTGAGGTTCCCTTCTCTCAGATGACTTTAGCTTATGTCAGGTTGACATAAAACTACCCAGGGTGTGTGTGTGTGTGTGTGTGTGTGTGTGTGTGTGTGTGTGTGTGTGTATGTGTGTGTGTGTGTGTGTGTGTGTGTGTGTGTGTGTGTGTGTGTGTTCATATCCATGTGGAGGCCAGAGACAGATCAACGTTGGGTAGTGTTTGTTGCTTGGGAGCCAAGCAACTCTTGAGACAGAGTCTCTTATTGGGCCTCCAGCTCTCTAGGCAAACTGGCCAGGGAGCTTCAGATATCTGCCAGTCTCCACCTTCCCAGCAAGATGGCAGGCATGTCCCATAATTCCCAGCCTTTGACGTTGGTGCTGGGGATGCAGCTCACCTTTACAGTGAGCACTTTGCTGACTGAGTTACATCCCAGCCTCAGCTATAGGTTGTTTTGTTTTGTTTTGTTTTGTTTTGTTTTGTTTTGTTTTGTTTTGTTTCGAGACAGGGTTTCTCTGTATAGCTCTGGCTGTCCTGGAACTCACTCTGTAGACCAGGCTGACCTAGAACACAGAAATCCACCTGCCTCTGCCTCCCAAGTGCTGGGATTAAAGGCATGCACCACCACTGCCTGGCTTGGCTATAGGTTTTTTTATGGGCATCTACTTTTCCAAAATCCTTTTGCTGTTTTGCTAGTTGAGTTTATCACATATAAATGTCAAATTTTGTTAGGTGCACTTATGAAACAATCATCCATGATACATTAGTTTAATCTATTATTTTAATACATTTTTCTCATTTTTACCTATCCTGTATGTATAGAATAAGTCTTACTTGTTTACCACAGTAGACGTTTCTAAATGTCCACCCAAATTTATTCTCTACATCACCCAATGTAATAGAGTTAAGCTGGGGGTGCATCTACTGGGCTGTAGAAATCAGAGTGCTGGCAAATTTAGACACCATTGACCACAGGTTAGAGCAAACCCTGATTTGTAGTGTTTTCCAGTTTCCATGAAGTTAACTGTTGGCAGTGTGGCCCATTTCAAGCTCCCAATACAGTTCTATCCTTTAACACAGAACAGAAAGTAATGGTCCCAGGATTCTTTCTCTGCAAACTACATTTCCAGACCATGTGACTTGGTTGTTTAATTCTTCCTTGATATGGGAAGAATGTTGGTGTGTGCAGGGATATATCTATATCTATACCTATACCTATACCTATATCTACACCTATATCTACATTTCCCTACTCTGTCACCCAGAACCCATGGTGACCCTCAAGTAGTCTGATTCTTCTCAGCCAACATTAAATGTAGAGACAGTCTAGACTGTGACAGAAAAATTTCCTCAGATTAATCTTAGAAAACACTTGCTCTCCCTAGCTGCTTATTTATAGTGCCTCTCTGAATAGAACGCTGTAAACAATTTAAGGGGAACATTTCTTTCTTTATTTTAACCAAGAAAGGTAATAACTAGTTCAGAATCCTGGACTTCATTAAATTCTTTAAAAATAAAATTCATCCCTCCATTTCTATAACTATGAACATACCCAGAAATCAAGGGATTACACATTCTTACCTCTCTCTCCTTTCTGATAGTTTCATACATATGTACACTATACCATGATGACAATCACCTCTCATTGCCTCTGCACCCCTCCCCCAGCTTCTTTTCCCTTTAAACCACTTTTTCTTGCCAACTCTCCCACTGGCTAAACCAAGAAAATGGCACTCCAGCAAACTTGAAGAGTTCGATGAGTAGTATTTATTTCCTCTTTAACATTTTTAAGTTTCATACGTGTAACACAATGTATTGTTATCATAGTGACTGACCTTATTACCCCTCTCCTATGCTCTCCCAGTCCTAATGACCCCCTTTTCCAACTACCCCCTTCATGTCTTTCATGTGCAGATCTCAGATAAGTAGCCACCGTTGCTTCTTGTGACTACAGTGGCCATGTCACATACAGAGACATTTCATAGCTTTCCTTCTTAGGTTCTAGCTCACATAATCTTTCTACCTCAAGTTCCTTAGGCCTTGACAGGGACAGCATAGACGCCCTATTTAGGACTGAGTATTCTCAGTGCTTTGATCGTCATAAGTCTCTGCCCATCTACAGTTAGGAGTCACAGCCTATCTGCAGCAAGAAGAAGCCTCCCCTACATGAGCTGAGAGCAGACTGTACTATAAGTACAAAACGCATCTTTAGAAGAGAGTTCGACTACATTTCCATGCAGCAAAACGTCAATAGTAGATTCCCTTCTAGGGACTGTTGCTCTCCCCAGCCATGGGCTTTTGGCTAGGTAAATAGCCACTCATGTATGATCCTCTCACAGAGCAGGCCTCAAACCCAATCAGAAAGTGTGCACTCCACAAACAGTAACGCCACCCCTGCTGGGATAGATAGACATGTCTTGCGTGACAGGATAGTTACTGAAGCACATGGGCTCTGACCCTAAGTACAAGTGTTGATGTCTTTTCTTTACTAGCAGCCTACTAGTCTACAGAGCACTTGTGGCTTTATGGCGCTATCCGATACGAAGGAAGCTTCCAGCTCAGTTCCAGTGAGACTGACTCTATAGGAGAAAAAGTGAAATTATCCTTACCAAGTAGATGTCAATTGCAGGTAACTCCTTGGTTAGAGATGGGAGTCCACATCCACATCCCCCTTCTTGGTGCTGGGACGCTCAGTGGTTTGAACCTGTGTAGGTCCTGTGGATGCTGCCACAGTCTCTGTGAGTTCATATATGTATCTGTCTGCTGTGTCTAGAAGACACTGCTTCCTTGGTGTCCTCCACCCACTCTGGCTCTTACAATCTTTCTGCCTCCTCATCTGCATAGACTCCCTCATTTAGGACTGAGTGTCTTAAAAATCTTTCTCTCTGCACACTGTCCAGGTTGGGGGCCTCTGTTTTAGTTCCCGCCTACTACAAGAGAAAGCTTCTCTGGTGATGGTTGACTAAGACACTAATCTGTGGGTCTAGCAGAATGTTACTAGGATTCATTTTATTGAGATAGACCTTTAACAGAACATAATATTTGGTCTTTTCCCAGGCCTTTCCAGTCTTAGGTTCTTGGCCACCCAAACAGTGTCAGGCATGCATCTCATCTCACGGAGCAGGCTTTACATTTGTTTGGTTCATCTTTGAGATCTTACTTACATAAATTTGCGAGTTCAAGAGGATGGAGGCTTTCTATCCCCAAAACACTGTCAACCTAAATAAAATAATGAGAGAAAGCAATTCAAAACAAAATGGGGCTGTTTTGTTGGGAAGAATATTGCAATGGGAATACTCAAGCCACAGAAAAAGGAAGAGGGAAGAAAAAGTTGTTTACTTCAGAAATGAAGGGGGTTACATCAGAAATTTAAAAACAGACATCTATGGTCACAATGATTAGTAGCAAGAGTGGCATCAGCCCAACGCTGAACAGAGTTGGTAGACAGATGTCCCAGTAGAATTACTTTTTGTATAAGATTGTGATATTTTCCATGTACGCTCCCATTCTGGCAGTCTTTCTTGATAGTGTAAGGCACTAATGTACAAGAGCCTGTTCTGAGGTATCCACCCTACAAGACTACTCAGATACAGGTTCAAGCCAATGCAAAGTCTTTATTAACTGGATGGCAACTACACTAAGTGTTCAAGGCCCGAGTACATTCCCAAGCCTACCTTGGAATGGGATTTTTAAGAACAAAAACCACATCTTGGGTTGACGCAACTCAAGTTAGCAAGAACAGTTAGCCAGAAGTAGAACTACAGAAGCCAAAAGTCAAGGTTAGTACATTTAGGGACTTCCCAGAACTTTGGACTTTGATGGATTAGGTCATTGTTCTTGTTTTTGGCATGTGTTGCTGCCTGTGTGGTGGGATCCAAGGCCTGAATGGTATTTCCATCATGTTATCACTTGTGCTAAAGTCTAGGGTCCGGTTACAAACTCACTCTGTATAACTTCTTGGCTCAACTTCCTTTTTTTGTTGTTGTTAGTGTTAGATCCAAAATGGGCCCCTGAAATGGCAATCCTGTTCACAACATCCCAAATGACAATCTGGACTTAGCTAGATCTGGATTCTGATGGGGTAAACAGAGGATTGCTAGTGGATTAGCAAAAGCTTAAAATCATCATTTCCCAGAAACCTTGTGAAAGCAGGTTTCTGTGTGTCCAAATGGGACATCTGGTTTCTTGTTAACTCAAAGAAGCCCTGCAACTGATCAAAGTCCTCACATTAGCTCCCAGGCTGTCCTGATGCATGTGCCCATGCCTGCTACACTATCTCCCAGACTGTTCTGGCTTACAGGTTCTCTCCCATGGCAACCTATCTCTTTAAAACTTGGTACACAAGGGATGCCATTTTGATCTTGATCACATCCATGTTTCTTTTATAATACCTTTGCCCACTTCTACCTATATATCTCAGAGTTTAAGTCAAATGTTTTCCTAGCTACAGAATCCACCATAAACATGTGCATAGCTAGTTACTTCTGTCTTCTGAAGCCCTATAATGGTTTCTGTTTCTCTTTGAACAGTTTTTGGTGTTTTGCTTTGTGTTTTAAGACTTAGTTTATAGTATCTGCTTTAGCGAAGCTGGAGTCGACACAACCTGATGCCTTTCTTGCAATAATCACCCTTTACCTGTGAGTTTATAGTATCTGCTTTAGCGAAGCTGGAGTGAGTCTTGCTTCAGTTGACACAGCCTGTTGCCTTTCTTGCAATAATCACCCTTTACCTGTGCCTAATTCAAGGGGGCTGTGTGGAATCGCCTTCATTGTCACCCCAGCTATGACTATTGTTTTATCTACTTAGGCTAGAGTCTGCTTGGTAAATTGACACATTCCCATAAAATTGGAATGTCATAGATTCTGCCAGATTTTTATAGCATTAAAGGAACAGAACTAATATCAATTTAGATACATTTCACAAACACATTAGTGAGGTTTTAGATATGGAAATGACCAACACTACTGAAAGAATTTTCACCCGAGGCTGAATTTTAATAGATCCTCATTCCCAACCTCCTTGGCTTTGCTTTCCCTGACAGAGTAAAACCTTTTGGCTCTCCTGAGTCTTTGATCTCTGGACTTTTCTTTTCTCTTTATTTCCAGATCAGTGACTTCTCTTCCTGAGCTCAGCCCTGTCTTGCAGTATCTTACCAAGGACAGCCAATAACAGCCAACACGTACTCCCAACATTGGTATCTTAACACGGACTGGGTTCATTGCAGGGACCTCTTGTTCCGCGGGATGAGAGTTCTGGTCAGGTGGGCAAAATATTCAGTGAGTGACAAACAGAGTCGACATAAGGAAGTGCTGAGTCTGAGTGTATTTCTTAAACATGACATGAGGCTTTTACAGTCATTACAAAAGAGAAATGAAAAATCTGGTAGCTCAGCAGTTGAGGTACATCTGGGGCCACCTGAAACACACTGGGTCTAAAGCAGCAGCCATCTCCTCTGGATGATGCAGCACAGCCAGGCTCCCACCAGCCGGAGTCCCAGGGGGCTGCGGGTGCACCAGCCAGGAGGGTAGAGACCCGAATCTCAAATCTAGAATGCTCACTGCTGCACTCTGTCTCTGTCTCTCTGTCTCTCTGTCTCTCTGTCTCTCTGTCTCTCTGCCTCTCTCTCTCTCTCTCTCTCTCTCTCTCTCTCTCACACACACACACACACACACACACACACACACTCAGCTCAAGGTCCCACCCATCCTTAGTAAAAGGCCCACTATGCTAATCTTCTGTACTAGTAGAGACAAGTCTCTTTCTTGCTAATTCCTAGGAGTGGTTCAGCTGCAAGATGTGACTGAGAATGAGGATTCTACTTGACCTTGCCCTGGGATAAATCTCCCATTCTGTTAGCTTCAATGCTCTACCCACGATGCCGAAGGCAATTAGTCTGGATGGGTAACTTTCTTTACGAAATTCCAGGCCAGGGTTTGGCTAAGATGTTGGAACATTGGTAAAGGTCAGAGAGCAATGTCCAATTTTGTCTAGCTATTAATTAATCATATCTTGGTGGGCACCTAGCACAAGAGTTCGCAAGAACATATCTGGGCTACCTCTGATTTAGGGGATGCCATGACTGACTGAATACCCAGGAAACACAAACTCCCTTTGAAGTCATAATGCCTCTTGTCCATGATCAGGCTTTTAACCCTGATACTGCAGACGTTACTGGAGTAGACAAGTGGGCATGGCGACCAAGGACAGCCAACATATACTCCCAATAAGCTGCTTTCCAGCCTTGCATCCTATACCTAGGGACTTAATAAGCGTAAGTCTTTCCTCAGGTTAGTGGCTCTGCCAAAATGATTGCCCCTGACCTGAATATCCTCTCCCTGAGACTAGCTGTCATTGTATCCAAAGAAGGATCCAAAGAAGGGAAGCAAGCAGAGTCCTACCAGCTCTGACAGCTATGACACACAATGACCATAATGGAATGGCAACTAAGGGTGGGGAAGTGGCACCCATACCTCAGTGGTAACTAACAGCATTCTTAATTGGATTTAAGGCTTGCTCAAACAAAACTGCAATTGTGCCTGGTACTGGATACCCAACCAGCTACCAGGAACTAGTTGGGACATGGATCTTGGAGAAGAATCTGTAGACAACACTTTACTACAGCAGCATAATCCCAAATGACATTCTAAACATGTACTCCTATACCCACAGATAAGTGTGGTCCTCATTCGTCATCAAAGAGGTTTCTTTGGGGCCTACCTCAGGTCCTTCACACTTCTTTTTATAAAGTTACTAATGCTGTCTCAGGGGCTTCAACTTTATAACTTCACCTAATCCTAATTACCTGCCTAAAGGACTTTTTCCTCCAAATATGATTAACATACGAATTAGAGTACACAAACTTTCAGTGAGCACATTCATACCTTCACAAACAACTAGCATCAATTTTGAGGTATAAATTTCTGTACTTGTGGCATTGCATTAGCAGTGGAGTTGGGAGACAACCGATACTACAGGTAGGTGTCTTTACAGTGAACAGAGGGCATTACAGAAATCCACAGGCAATCAAAATGCAAGGAAAAAAGATTGTGTGGTCCCTGATCCAAACTGATAGCACGATTCAATTCTAGATGTGAGGCTCAGGCATCGCTATGGATGAGCTGGGGACAAGGGAGCAGAAATACTGTAAGAGCCAAAGGAAGGAGAAGGTTGCTGTGACATTGTCTCCTAGAAATGGCAGAGATACTACAACCATGAAGTCTCAATAGCATAGCTGCCTAAAGAAGACCTGACCAGAGATGATACCAATAGACATAGACATGGCAAGATGGAAGAGGGAAGTTCACAAGGCCCCAAGCCTAAACAAAGAACTACAGGCAAGGAAGGATTGTTGAAAGCTGGAGAAGCGGCCATCATCCCAGGGAAGAGCACGTCAGTTAGTCATCCAATATCAAGTGCTCAGGCCTGGAATTATGCCTAAAAGTAAAAGTACACAAGGGTATGTGCATGTGTGTGTGTGTGTGTGTGTGTGTGTGTGTGTGTGTATGTGTGTGTGTGTTAAACATATACATGGTAATGTATATCAGGGTATAAACATATACATCTAAAAACACATACGTGCAAAACATGTGTATATGTAAAAACAAAAATAGAAGCTATGTATTTTAGAGAGAGTAAGAGAAAAGGAAGGAAAAATTATGTAATTGTATTATCATTTCAAAATTTAAAAATTATTATGAAAAAAAGGAAGAATGAACCAAACTAGCACATCTGCTCTGTCTTACCATGTAATACCCTCTGACAGGCTACAGTGAGTTAAGAGGCCTACTGTGAGACACTGACTCATCTCCTGGATTTCTTAGTCAGCATAACCTTGAGAAAAACAAACGTTTGTACCTTACAAACAGCAGCAGAAAACGAACTAAGACAATTTTCTAATCTATAAATTCCGAGACTCGCTATACAAAGCTTACATGTCACACAACACAAAGCTTACATGTCACACAACATGTTGCCAACACAGAATGTTATTCCATTTGATCATTCAGAATAAAGATGGGCAAATGCTATCCTATCATCTACACACTGCCTACATGACTTCCAAGTTTACTTTGAGTATTGTCATTCCCTGGAATATGGGTAAGAAAATATACATATATAAAAGTTATGTAAAAGAATTTGTGACTCACACCTGATAACTGTATGAATATTTTCTCTTTGTGTAGTGTATCAGCCAGAACTTAATTGTCAAGCTGTAATAAATAACTGCTACCAAGGCTTAGAAATGCAGACTGGCCATGGTTCAGAAGGAGAAAGAGCCAAATTACAGAATCTTTGACCTTTGTCATTGATACGGTGACTCATAGACTTGTAATAAAATTTACAACTTAGAGATGCAACATCTTATACTGGAGAGAGTGCAGGCACTGACATCAGCCATCTCTAGGCTTAAGATTTCCTCAGACACTTAGAATAATTTGACCTTGATTAATATTGCTAACCTCTCTTGAAACTAGATTTCCTCATCTGTAAAATGCAGTGGCCACTCCTAGTTCACAGGGTTTTGTTGAAAAGTGAAATGTTATAGTTAGAAATTTAACAAAGTACCTGCCATAATAGAATGCTCCAAAATGCATCTGTTTGTGTCAGACCTTGTTCCTATGCCTACAGACCTCACAAGTGGAAACTTAAGGGGAAAAGGGTTACTTGTTTGCAGTATAAAAAGGCAGAGTCCATCATGGTCTGGGGCAGAAGCAGCACGGTCACATGAAATCCATGGCCATGAAGTAGAGGGTGAACATGACATGACACTGTACAGTGCTACCTCAGGTCTTGCTACAGTGACTCTTCTACAGGTTCTACAGCCTTCCAGAAAAATGACACTAACTAGAGACCAAGGGGTTTTTTGTTTGTTTTTGTTGTTTTACTTATTTACTTTACATCCTACCCACCTCCTCCCTTCCAGTCAGCCCTCCTACAATCCTTCCCCATGCACCCCTCCCCTTCTCCTCTGAGCAGGTGAGGATTCCTGGATATTCCCCACCCTGGCATTTCAAGACTCTGCAAGGCTAGGCACTTCCTTTCTCACTGAGGCCAGACAAAGCTGTCCAGCTAGTAGAACATATCCCAAGTACAGGCAACAGCTTTTGGGACAGCCCCTGCTCCAGTTGTTCAGGACCCACATGAAGACCAAGCTGCACATCTGCTATGTATGTGCAAGAATGCCTAGGTCCAGCCCATGTATTTCTTTGGTTGGTGCTTTAGTCTCTGAGAGCCCCAAGGGTCCAGATTAGTTGACTCTGTTGGTCTTCCTGTGGAGTTCCTATCCCCCTCAGGGCCACAATCCTTTCTCCTGTTCTCCCATAAGAATCCCCAAGATCCATCTACTGTTGGCTGTGGGTATCTGTATCCATCTGAGTCAGCCGTTGGGTGGAGTCTCTCAAAGGACAACTTGCTCCTGTCTGCAAGCATAACAGGGTATCATTAATAGTGTTAGGCACTGGTGCTTGCCCATGGGATGGGTCACAAGTGGGCCAGTTATTGGTTGGTCATTCCCTCAGTCTCTACTCCCTCCTCCATGCCCGTATTTCTTGTAGACAGGATAAATTTGGGGTTGAAAGTTTCTAGGTGGGTTGGTATAGAGACCAAGTGTTTAAATCTCCTACCTTCTAAAGATTCTATAACATTCTGGAATGTTGTAGGACACTAACCACAGACCAAGTGTTTAAACATATGAACCTCTAGGTGACATTTCACATTTAAACCACAGAACAGTAATGCAACGAAGGATCAGGACAACTTAATATCTGTTTCACTTATTTAAACAAAAAAGTTTAACTAATATTTGAAAAATCCATCATCAGACGTTCTCATCTTACCACAAAGAAATGGTTAGCCCTTAAAAAAAAAATCAATGGAAGAGAATTTGAAAAAAAAAAAGTCTTATACAAATGCAAAAATTGCTTTACAGACGTTTTAGGAATAAAGTGATAAGCCCTTAACACAATTCCTGAGAGTTGGATCTTATAACTTTATAGTGCGTGCTACTTAGGCACAGAGTTTTCCGTTTCTAGGGCTTAAAACTAAATCTTCTTTCTTCTCTATCTTCCATTTGCAAATAGAGGAACCATTGCCTATTAACCAGGCAGACCCCAAACATAACACATTCAGTGTGAGCAAAGTCTCAGAAGTCTTTGTAAATCACAAGGTTTGGAGTACAAACACGCCCACAATGACATGCTAATGTGTTAAACTTCGGCACCAACACAGTAAGCCAGGAGTAGCTTTCACCTCCATTTGTTCTATTCAGTCCAAATTCTTCAGCTGGTTAGAAATATTTCTGAAAGACTCAAGCCTAACAAAACCGGAGGGGGCATGTTGGCATATACCAACAATTAACAGAATATAATATGAATATTGTGTTGGTGCTCTTAAATTCCTTTACGTGTTTGTATGTGCTCTTGTATGTAAGTTTTGCATATATGTGTATGTGTGTGTACTCTGTGTGTTTGTTTGTATTTGTGTGTTTGTATGCATTTATGTATGGTGTGTATGTCTGGGGTCGGGGTGGGTATAGTTATAAGGAAGGGGCAAAATCCATCCCAATTGACTTAGAAGGAAGCTCCTTTGAAATATAGAATTATTCACTAGTATGCATCGGTGTTGCTGCTGCAGGAATTTTATTCATCTGAGGTTCCAGGGAGCTCACGCTGGAGCCCCCATATTTCTCTTCCCTGCCTGTGAGTCTGGGTCCACACTTAGTTCTTGGTTTTCTTGAGGCTACCTACTCATCTCAGATGCTAGCTTTAGTTCATGTGGCTAAAGAAGTTGCAGATACCCCAGGGACAAGAAGGCAGGCAATGGGAGGCAGACAACACAACGGATTGCTCTCTCGATGCTCACAGGTGTTACTGAATTCATGGGTTGCCCTAATGACTAATGAAGATTTAGGTTTCTCATGCCTCCTGGTTCCTTCTCATGGCTGTAAGAAGCACAGTAAAAGTTCCTCATGAGACTCTGCTGACAATGTCTTTGAAATACCCTTAAAACATGCCTATGTTATGGTGGAATAGTGATGTTCAGGCAATGCCCAGCCATAGCATGAAAAGTTTCAAAGGGAACCAAACTGTAAGTAGGACAATCTGGGCCCACAGTGAAGTGAGCTTCAGTGCAGTGCAGTGCAAAGTTGGCATGGCTTAATCTAGTTTTCATAATGAGGATGTCAAGCAAGATAATGTCTCACTATGGAGACGGGCATGGGAATAGGATTATAGGGTCTCAGACTTCACATGAGGGGTCCCAGCAAGTCCCAGAAGGAGTTTGAGTCAGTCGATGTGTTAGAATACCGGACTATAGATCTCTGACCTCACACTGAGACAGTCATGATTCCTGTGAGTCTTAACAAAAGTCTAGAAATGGAGGTGAAAACTGGGTCTAGGTTATGGGGTGTGGATTACAGATCTCAAGCAGAGGCCCCAGAAGCCCTGGCAAGATCCTAAATGTGAGTACATGGGTAGGTAGCCAAGTTGTAGCTCTCTGACCTTACCTCACTCTGGATCAATCAGAGCTCCTGTGGATCCCAGCAGAAGCCTGCACAAAACTGAGGGTCATAGAGAACTGGAAGTAGACATAGGGGATCTCTGACTTCACACTGGGTCAGAGTTCCTGTAGGTGCTAGCAAGATTTTGAAGACAAGCCAGAAAATAATGGAACAAGTATGTATTTCTGACCTGACAGAGAGTCAATCAGAATCCCTAAGAGTTCTGACAGGAGTCTGGAAATGAATGAGGGATAGGAAACCAGGTCTCATACCCAGCTTCAGGGTGGGTGAGTTAGTTTCTACAGGTCCTAGCAGGAGTCTGAAAATGAGCCAGGAGATGGGGAACTGGGTCACATTCCAACTTCGGTCCAGATTTGTCAGAATTCCCTCAGATTCTGACAGGAGTCTAGAGATGAGCAGAGGTATCCTCCCATTCATTAAGCACTCAACAGAATCCAGTAAACTTTTTTTCCTATGAACATGATGCTTAATTTTTTGTTTTGCTCACTCTGGGTCAAGGATAGAGGTTTCAGGTTGTGCCAAAGTCAGAGGCTTCCATTTTGCCTTATTCTTTCATAATATATGTTATATCAGAAGTCAGGAAGCCAGTGAGAGTTTTTTTTACCAATTACTAAGTCCCATTGCATACTGGCAGACCAAGGAAACATCACTCATGTAGGTTCACGTAGTAAGGCAATTCATAGCCACGGCTCCTTTTACTGAGGTTTTGGAGGCAACATTGAATCCCCAGGTACCAATGCAAATCAGACTCTTTATCCAACCATCTTCAACACCCAGAATTCCCCTCTCCTTGGTGTTCATGATTCTAGTAACTGTCTATAGTCTGTTTGGAAAAGGATATCATGGATTGCTACAGATTATAAAGGACAGAAAGAATTACTTTACGTTTTGCAAGGCTCTTCCTCATAGGTCCCATGCTTCTCTTTGAGTCTATAAGTGAGAAATCTGAGACCTGGCCCAGATCTAAGAATTGAACAACGAATCAGGACTTTCATTGAGGTGATTGCCATTAGCATTCTGACCACCTGTCTTTGGTTTATTTTGGTTATATGACTTAAGCAGTGGCCTTTTTAGCTGCTTGTCCATCTATCCCCAAGAAAGATGGTATCTTTTAGTATCTTCATAGCTCTGCCTGCAGGTTGGGGCCCTGACTGCTTCCCTCATTTACCATCTATCAAAAAAGAAAATGTTTACCTCTTTCTTCTGATGGTGAAACTCCCAGCCAGAATCTACTATTTCAGACTCTGACCAGTTCCATGGCCCAATTTCTGACCATAAGTCTGATTGAGAACATCCAGCTTGCATACAATTGCAGCCCACCATCTACTTCCACCTTCCTTATCACCCCACGATTAAACTGTGTGTCTTCTGGAGTCTGCGACAGGCCAGCATTCGTTGTTGGGAACGCATGATCACATTCTGCTTTCCTGAATCTTTAACCCCTTCCTCTATCTGCTAGTGGGCCTTTATTTTTTATTACCACTAAGCAACTGTCTCAATAAAATCTTCTATCTATTCCTGACTTCCTTCAGGAATCCACAAGGCAGGACAGAAGAATAAAGAGACATGTTTGAAAGATAACTTCCTAGAATAAAGATAAGTAGAGTTGAAATCCGTGGGTCTCAACCTTCTTAACACTGAGACCCTTTAATAGTTCCTCATGTTGTGGTGACCCCCAAATCATAAAATTATTTTGTCGTTACATCATGACTATAATTTTGTTACCTTTACAAATTGTAATGTAAACTTCTAGTAGGCAGGATATTTGATATATGACCAGGAAGGGGTTGAGACCCACAGGTTGAGACCACTGGTTTAATAAGATTTCATCTTGTGTTGTCTCTGTAAGCAGAATTCCAAAAAAGATGGTTTCAAAACAAACAAGTTGGGGCAAATAAATTGCAGATCTTCAAAACATATTTGTGTTAGAAATTTTACCAAATAAACTTGTCTCTATTAAGACATTGTGTCATTACTTATCGAAGGCTACAACAATGACAGTATTCCATCTGCCACGCAGAAGATAATTATACTCTAATGATCAGGGAATTTATAGACATGCAGCTAATGTTGAAAATTGTCTGGAAACCAGGAAGACTGTAGAACACCACTTTCAGTCTGCTAAATTCAATAAAACAAGTGTTTATTTTTATCCCGAAGCAAAATTCAAGTAATTTATCTCCTTGTCTCTGCTACTAAAACAAGACCTGGTTTTATTGTCACAATCAGCCTGCTCCACTCTGGATGTTTGGTTAGATATTGTCAAGACAATTTCAGTTTTGAACCTTCACAGGCTGCCAGTTTGCAATCTGCATAGAGTAATTGCCCCGCCGTCAGAGAACATCCTCGAATTGCAAATGCTTCATTCTACTTTAACCGAGTAGAAAAATAGATCTTATGGGAATTCGCTTCTAAAAACAGCTTAGGAAACTCTTCCTAAAAACAAGGATCAACTTTCTGGAAGATGAGCTAAGAGGAACCTGGGGTTCGTTCAGCTTCCTTGTCCATGACGAGATCCAAAAACCTTCCAGGTCCATCTTATAGAATGAACTTCATAGAAAACTATGCCTTCATGCAGAGAATTAATCCACACATTGAAATGAAAATGCTCTCCACCAAATTCAGGACTATCTGTCTCCAAGCCCATCGACCTTCCTGTTAAAATGGTAATGGTTTCCAAGGGTAAAGCACTTGCCTGGTGTGCTTGCACAGGCTTGGATTCAACCCCCAGTGCCACACACACACACACACACACACACACACACAAAAAGAGTTGATAAAAATATAAGTTCTGTCTGTTTTGCTGGCTGACCAACGATTCAAGCTAGAACTCAGAGATGAACCCTGGAATAATTTCATCATAATTTTGATGAGTCACATCAAAATAAGAAGCCCAAACTCGGAGGAAATATTGTTGGATCCCTCTCAGTGTGGATTAAGGAAGGAAACCAGGAAAGGATGGGCCAAACCTTTTTCTCTTGAATGGCCTCTTGCTAGACTCTAGGACTATGAACCTCGTGAAGGTAAACTACCACACTGCAAAGTACTTCTCTGGGTCCCAAATTACCCGCCCCCCTTCAATCTTCAAGAAAATGCCATTCCTTACTGCAACTTGATATGCTAAGGCTGGTTGATATCCATGGGAGGCCTCCCTTTTTCTGAAGAGAAATGAAGGAGGAACAGATGGGTGTGGGAGGGGAGATGGAGAGAAGGACTAAGGCAGGATGGGGAGAGGAGAGATGGGAAACTGTGGTCGGGATGTAAAGTTAATTAATTAATTTTAAAACTTTTAAAAAGAAAATGACATTCTTGGTTTTGGCAAAGTCTAAGTGGATTCTATTTGGGGTTAGTTTGCAACACTTAAAATGTTTCAGAACTCCAACTGATTGGAAACTACTTCCTCAGTGATGCTACTAGAACATTGTATTCACCTGATTATAGCAGTCCTCAGATTTGCCAGCACCATGGGGAGACTGTAGAAGCGTCTTAGCCTTCTCCTATTACTTTCGTTAGGGAATAATGATTTGGGGGTCTTTCGACTTCTAGGGAAGGAAGTTGTGTAGTCACTTTTCTTCCTGAGATAGAGAACAAATTAAGTCTCTGGAAAGCACAATGTTAGTAACTGCAGTCCTCAGCTCCATCTGCATCCTGATGACACTCAGATTTATCTTTCCCTCCCTTAAGAAATTAGCACAGAAAATGAAAAATGAACATCCATTGCCAAAGGCATATCCCTTAGAGTTCTCAAAAAATGAGTGTTGGATCTCTAAAATAAGAACTAACCAGAGAATAAGAACTAACTGAACTTGCAAGTTCCCTCTGTTGCACGCATGCTCATTCAGCTTCTCCTTGGTCCTTTAATCATTTACAGTTTGATACTTGTGCGTAGTACCCATGGATGGGAGGTAGGAAAAGGATTGGTTTCAGGTGATGACAAAGGGCATTGCCATTCTTACCATTGATTCCCCAGACCAAGGACAAGTGATTAAATAAAAGTAAACCAAGAAAAGAAGAAAATGCGTCAAATGGAATTATTTCAGCTTTTGGACCAAGAGAAACTTAACAGAAATAATCTGTTTTCAGATAACCAATGGCTGATGCATGGCCAGCAGCTCAATGTCCTGAGCTCTGAGGTCCCTAAGGCCTCTTTGAACTCTTTAATGGTTCTAGGTGACTGTGACAAGTCTAAGCAGTCAACCAGAAAGAGAAATCAGTTCTAACATATTTGTAAACTTCTCCAGAAAATAGCCTATGTCCAAAATTTCATAGTGCAATCAATCATAGCTGTAAGAGAACCTTCAAAACATGAATACATCCTTTCTGGCCTTTGTCACAGAAGAGCATAAAAGACGCTATGACTGGGTGATTGTTTTGCCAGTTAACAGTCTGATACGTCATTTCCTCTATAGATCAGCCATGATAAGTATACCAAGCCATTCATACTTCCCAATAGTTTTGAAAGGGGAGAAAGAGTCTTTTAAGATAATTGCAAAGAAAAGACACTAACTAGGGCTAGTCTAATGAAATCAGGATATACAATTGTTCTGTGCTTCTATTGTTATGACAAATGACACAACCAAAATCTAGAGTATGTGAGTTTCTGAGTCAATCTCTAGGACTCCCTTTCCGAAATAGACAAGGTTTTTGTTTTGTTTAGTTTGTTTGTTTGTTTGTTTGTTTTGCTCACCTTATGAATTTTAACCCCCTGGGCTTCTTCACGAGATCAATGTCCCGCCATATCTCAACTATCCATTCAGGTTTGTCTACTCTTAGACTTAAGCCTTCTTAGAAGCCTTCTTAGAAGAAGTCCCTTGACTACACTGTAATTATCTACTTGCTCTAATTTTCACATCTTCTAGAAAGATGTCACAGCACAAAATCACACTTTGGGTACTTCTGCTGCCAGTTCTTCCCAGCCCTCACAGCATAAACTGAATGGATCTGAAGTGTGTGCTTGGGGCTTGAGCTCCCATTGGAGGATGATCTCAATCTTCAGATCCCAGCCATTAAGCACCTGACATGATATTGACTTACAATTACACAGCAGAGTTTAGGGAGATCAAGACACACAATCCTGAAGCAATCAATTTGGGCTCAGAATGCTCTTTTAACTGATCAATAGACGTTGGTTTTGTGAAAACTCGGGATTTACTTCCAAATCCTTTCACTGGTGCCATCCAATTGCCAGTAATTGAAAAATGTGATACAGACACAAAAGGTTAAGGATCAGTTGCTATGAAAACCTATACTTACACTTAAGAGTGGTAGTTCCCAGAATGTGGCTTCTGGAGTCTCAAGGAAGCCAATGAACTCCAAGAGCCTTTATGAAAGCACTTTAGAAGAGTTCAAAGGTCAAAACTATTCTTCTAGCACTAAGACATTATTTTCCTATAAAACTGGGTTGGCACCTATCGTGAGGGTGCAAGAGCAATGGCAGATAAAACCATCAGTGTCTAAGAAAACGAAGTCACCAGGTGGCATCAGACTTCTTCATGACACACGCTCTTTTCCAACGCATACAAGTCAGAATGTAGCACCACAGGCTTCTTTTCACTGTATCCTTGACCAGTTATGCATTTGTAGGAAAACAAAGTTCCAGTTTCACATAGGAATGTCCTTGATGATGCAATACTTTTAATCTTATTAATTCTCAGCACTTGAGCACAACTTTGTACACTACGTGCCAAGAATGGAAGTACACGCAGCACTCCTGGACTGCACTGAGTGTGTGCCTGGAGACAAAGCATAGTCAATGAAGTTGTGACCCCCAGTAGCTAATTCTTCTTGGACTGCTATTTTTAAACCTGGACAAAAATGACTAATGGACAAATAGTAATTGTTTAGATGAATTTTACAAGGTATTTTCTCAAAAAGAAATAACAAAAGTCTTTCCTTTGAGGGAACCATTTACTGATTCCAAAATTTGATGTTTATAACCAAAATGATTATGCAAAATGTACACTCACTATGATTAGTTTAAACACTTGCCAATGTGTGAAGTTTTTAAAAAGCAGTGTTTATAATAAATGTGACTTTCTCCTATCTTAGAACAAAAATGTTACTATTTTCATCTGTACCATCAGTAAATCAGTGTTTTCTAAATGATCAAGACACAGTGTTGTAAAGTCCTGTACTATTTAAAGAATTACTCAGAGTAAGACATATTTAGAGTCTATTTTGCAGTTAATCATTAATCAACATAATTTATCAAATTATTAGGTAATATCAAAGAGAAATAGCTACAACTATTTGAAAAGTATAGAGAAACTGTTTTAACTTATAGGCACAATGGTATGTGTCTGTAGTTCCTGTAGGAGGCTGGAACAGAAAGGTCACTTAACCCTAAAAACTAAAATCCAAGCCAGGCAGCATAGTGAAACACTGCCTTTGAGGGCCTAGGTGAGGACAGAGACAGATAGAGAGAGATAAAACATAAATATGTAAAGTAGTACATACATCTGGTCTCTGGTAGTGTCCTGAATTTCTGGAAAGCCACTCACTAATTATATAAAGTCGCCTTCTTACTAATTTATCTTGTCCTTTTTGGTATGTTCCAGTTCTTCTGCCTTGTCTTCAAACTTGGATACTCTGTCTTCCCCTTGAGGAAGAGTGAAGAGACATCCTACAGAATGCTAGAAAATCTTTGTCAGCTATATGAGAATAAATAACAAGACTATACAAAGAACTGAAAAACCTAAACAAGAAAACAACTCAAACAAGCAAACAAGCAAACAAACAAACAAAGCCAGGTTAGCAAGCTGTCTTTGCTGTGAACAGCAAAGCAACTCTTTTTTTTTTTTTTTTTTTTTTTTTGGTGTTTTCGAGACAGGGTTTCTCTGTGTAGCCCTGGCTGTCCTGGAACTCACTCTGTAGACCAGGCTGGCCTCGAACTCAGAAATCCACCGGCTTCCGCCTCCCAAGTGCTGGGATTATAGGCATGCGCCACCACCGCCCGGCCAAAGCAACTCTTATAAAGGACAACACTTAATTGGGGCTGGCTTACAGGCTCAGAGGTTCAATCCATGATCATCAAGGCAGGAGCATGGCGGTTTTCAGGCAGATGCGGGCCTAGAGGAGCGAAGTTCTATCTCTTGTTCTGAAGGTAGACAGGAGAAGACTGGTTTCTAGGCAGCTAGGATGATGGTTTCAAGGGTCATGCCCACAATGACACACTTCCTCCAACAAGGCCACACCTACTCTGACAAGGCCACACCTTTAAATAGTGCCACTTCCTGGCCCCTCATATTCAAGCCACCACACAAAATGAGCAGAAAGTTCTCAAAAAAGGAAATCTTAGACAATATTTTTTTTAAGTGTTCAACATCCTTAACCATCAGGAAAATGCAAATTAAATTTGCTTTGAGATTTCATCTCACCACTGTCACAATGGTTATCATGAAGTAAAAAGTGATTTAAAAAAAATGCTACCAAGGGGTAAAGAAAGGTGAATCTTCTATGTCCTGTATTTATAAACTGGTATAGCCATTATATAAACCAGTATAGAGGTTTTTCAAAAAAAAAAAAAAAAAAAAAAAAAAAAAAAAACACTAAAAATAGAACTGCCACATGACCTAACTATCCCACTCTTGGAGATAGATGTAAAGATACAGCTATATATCCTAAGGACTCTCCTTCCTTCTATATACATACTTGTTTATCAATATCCATTGCTGCTCCATTCACTCAGCATGAAATTGGGATAATCCTAACACCTATCACCTGATGAATGAAATTTTCCTTTAGCCATAAAAAAATGAAAATAAAAATTTTGTAGGAAGATAGACAGAACTGGAAAATATGCTCATGGAGGTAACTCAGGCTCAGAAAAACAAGCACCATATACCCTCTTGTAAAAGTTCCTAATTTCCCATGTGTGTATCTATGTAGGAATGACTGGGGGTAAATGCCAAGGAACTAGAAAGGGGCCAATGAGAAAGAAAGAAAATGCTTTGAGGAGCAGCAATAGGGAGGGCAACTGAATTCCCATGGTACTAATATTAAAGGGAGAATATTGGGGGGATGCTAAGCAGTGATGGGGAGCAGGGAGATGGGGTGGGGAGGCAGGAGATATCCTACCCTGTATCATCCTTGAAGGCTTTGCTTTTTAATTTTCTGACTTCGTGGGAGTCTTCCCTGAACAGGATTTACTGCAGTTTATATCAAGTCTGTTCTCCTTGATGTTTGCTCATCCCACTGTAGCCTTCTCTATACATGTATGCACAGACACACTCAGTACCTCTAATGGAAGGACCACAGTTTGTAGGTCATAGTTTGCTCATTCACTTCAGGGATCATGCACACACTAATTGCTATACTTACCAAATTTATGTTATGGATACATCATTTGAAGTAGGTAGACAATCTTTTAACCCAGATCTTTTGAGGTGGGAAGATCCGCCTTTAATCTGGGCCACACCTTCTACTGGAAGCCTATATAAAGGACATGGAAAAGGGAATCTTGTTCCCTTCGCCTGCTTGTCCTTGCTTACATTGGCCAAGTCCATTCCTTCTCTGGCATTAGAGTCTCTTCTTCTGGATTCCAGCATATACTGAAGACCAGCTGAAATATCCAGTAGACTGAACAACTACAGGGCCTGCCATTGGAAGACAGCCATTGCTGGACTCGCTGGAGCACAACTTGTAAGCACAACTTTTTTCTAAAAAAAAAAAAAATCTCCTGTACATACATATGTTTTCATTCTATCAGTTCTGCTCCTCCAGAGGACCCTGGCTAATACATACACCAATATTCATATTGTACTCTGTGTCCACCAGGCATGTCCAGCATGTATTAGGCCCCCAGTGAATATCAGCCAATATATCTAGTACATCTGGCATAAACAATCATTTTGCTAAATATATTGTATTTGGAAAGCCATATGAAATAAGATGTACTTATATCTACCAAGTTATTGTTTATTTAGATTATCAGATTGCATATGTTTTATATGTCCTTAATTTATAGTCTCAGATAATCCTATATATGAATAAAAATATATGTTAATGATATTTAACACTATCTCTTCTCCAATATGCAACTAATCTATTCTGAGAAGAAATTTGTTTCAGAAGATACTATAATTTCTGTGTGATTATATGTGATTTATCTTATTTTTTACTGGGCTTAGTTTTATAAAATGTTTTTTAATGTAAAAAAATTTTAAAGTTAGATCATAATAATAAAATTTGTAATTGGAAGTAAGAGAAAAAATAAAACGGAAAGACCCGTTTTTGCCCTTATGATCTTGGAATTTCTTCTTATAATTATGTCAGAATTTATAGTAAAGGAAGCCACATATGTCTCCTGAGAGGCTTTGACAGTACCTGACTAATACAGATGTAGAGGCTCATAGCCATCCATTGGACTGAGAACAGGGTCCCCAATGAAGGAGCTAGAGAAAGGCCCCAAGGAGTTGAAGGGTTTGCAGCTCCTTAGGACAAACAACAATATGGACTAACTAGTACCCTAAGAGCTCCCAGGAACTAAACCACCAACCAAAGAGTACACATGGTGGGACCAAAGGCACCAGCAGTATATATATATAGCAGAGGATGGCCTAGTCAGTCATCAGTGGGAGGAGAGGCCCTTGGCCCTGTGAAGGTTCTATGCCCCAGTGTAGGGGAATGCTAGGGGCAGTAAGCAGGAGAGGGTGGGGTGGAGAGCAGGGGTAGCAAGGAGGAAACAGAGGTTTGTTTTTGTTTTTGTTTTTATTTTACTTTGTTTTATTTTATTTTATTATTTTTCTTTCTGTTGGAGGGGAAACTAGGAAAGGAGATATGTATGACATATAAATAAAGAAAATATCTAATAAAAAATAAAAAATAAAAGAAACCACATAGCTGTACTTATTGAGAAATTTGGAAGACTTGAAAAAATAAAGTGTTACCCTGTTCACTCATTTTGGTCTGAAACTACAGATTTTTTTTTCTTTTTGCCTAAAGAAAAGATTATTGCTGTCTGGGCTGGCTAGTGCCCTGAGCAGAGCTTGGGCAAAAGCTCCACAGCCAGTCCCACAACTCCTAGAGGAAGCTCCACTCCCAGGCGCTCTAACACACCTAGGATCAGAGGTGAGGAGGACACAACATCTGTCCCAATACTGGGAATAACTGGAACCAGCGGGACCCAGGCATACAGGAACTCTGTCAGCTCAGTGACTCAGGTTGCTTCTGGTCTGTCTGGGCTGGCCAGTGCCCTGAGCAGACCTTGGGTGCAAACTCTGCAGCCAGTCCCAAAACACCTAGAGGAAGCTCTACTCCTAGGTGTGCTAACAAGCCCAGGGTCACAGGATCCCAGAATCACAAGATCACAGAGACAGCTTGATTCTGAGGAGTTCTAACACAACCAGGATCACAGGAAGGACAGGCTCCAGTCAGATTTAACAAGGGCAGGTAGCACTAGAGATAACCAGATGACACAGGGCAAGCGTAAGAATATAAGCAACACAAACGAAGATTCCTTGGCATCATCAGAACCCAATACTCCCACCATTGCAAGTCCTAGACACAACATTACACCAGAAAAGCAAGATTCAGATATAAAATCACTTCTCATGATGATGATACAGAACTTTAAGAAAGACATAAATAGCACCCTCAAAGAAATACAGGAGAACACAGGTAAACACCTAGAAGCCCTTCAAGAGGAAACACAAAAATCTCTTAAAGAACTACAGGAAAACACAGTCAAACAGGTGAAGGAAATGAGCAAAACCATCCAGAATCTAAAAATGGAAATAGAAACAAAAAAGAAATCAGAAAGAGAGACAACCCTGGAGATACAAAACCTAGGAAAGAAATCAGGAGTCATAGATGCAAGAATCACCAATAGCATACAAGAAACAGAAGAGAGAATCTCAGGGGCTGAACACACCATAGAAAACATTGACACAACAGTCAAAGAAAATGCAAAATGCAAAAAGCTCCTAACCCAGAACATCCAGGAAATCCAGGATGCAATGAGAAGACCAAACCTAAGGATAATAGATATAGAAGAGAGTGAAGTCTCCCAAAGTAATGGGCAAGTAAATATCTTCAACAAAATTATAGAAGAAAACTTCCCTAACCTAAGGAAAGAAATGCCCATGAACATACAAGAAGCCTACAGAACTCCAAATAAACTGTACCAGAAAAGAAATTCCTCCTGTCACATAATAATAAAAACACCAAATGCACTAAACAAAGAAAGAATTTTAAAAGCAGTAAGGGAAAAAGGTCAAGTAACATATAAAGGCAGGCCTATCAGAATTACAGCAGATTTCTCACCAGAGACTATGAAAGCTAGAAGATCCTGGGCAGTTATCATACAGACCCTACAAGAACACAAATGCCAGCCCAGGCTACTATACCCAGCAAAACTCTCAATTACCATAGATGGAGAAAACAAGATATTCCATGACAAAATCAAATTTACACAATATCTTTCCGCAAATCCAGCCCTACAAAAGATAATAGATGGAAAAAATCAACATAAGGAGCAAAACTATACCCTAGAAGAAGCAAGAAAGTAATCTTTCAACAAATCCACACAAACTTAATTTCACCTCTTACAATTTTTCTTAACATATTAATATGAAAATTAATATTACCAACATATCCTAAACAATTGAAATTCCAAAAAACATGAGGAATTAGAAATTTGTTGATTGTTGTCCAATGGTCTCTCTAATTTGATAATTGGAGAAATAAGTCCAATATTATACAATCCATAGGCACTTTCTGCTTGTTTGTTCATGACAGTGTCTTGCTGTGTACAACATAATGGTCTTGAGATCTTGCTTCTCCTATGTCAGCCTCTCTATTAGTAGTATTGTTTATTTCATGTTTTTACACTATACTATGGTTTTCAGAACAGCTTACATATTTTAAAAGTATTTATATACCCAAAAGTAATATAGACAATTAAATTGGGAGGGGGCTTGTAAGAGAACAACAAAGAGTGAGACTGAATGCTTTACTTGATGTTTGTAACTCTTGTATCAAGTTACCACAGTAAGAGCCAAGATTTTAACCTCTACTAAATACAAAACAAACAAAAACACTTTATATATTTATGTTCATTTAAGAAAATATTAGCAGTGATGTATTATTTTTAAATATATAGTTAATACATTTGGAATTATTTAAAATTTATACTAAGAAAAAGTTTGTAGTGTCAGTATTGCCCTAGACAAGCATCTACATAACACTGTTAAATTGATTGTTGTTTTATTTCAAACAACTTTTATAATACTCATTTTTATTATTATAATATTTTATACATTTTAAAGAATATGACAAAAAAGATATTTTAGATATTGAAGGGGGGTCTCTGGGAGGAGTTAGGGTACAAAAGGAAAACAAGAATGTGATTTATTCTATTTACTTAAAATATGTTTTTAAATGTTAACAAATTCAGATAAATTGAAGTCATGTAACTTTTCTCATTATATTGCAATAAAACTTAAGAAAAAAGAGAAAAGATTATTTACTACTCTAACTGTGCAGAAGTTCACCTAGATACATAGACTTCGGGTCCAGTTAATTTCGGTGTGTGATTTTTTGAAATTTTTTTTGTACAATAAAAGTATATACAATAGTATTTATAGACTCATACATTGACCTTGTTAAAGTATATAAATTAATTAATGAGAAAACATTTTCCTTAGGAATGTTAATTCCAGCATAGTATATCTTGAAAGTATAACCTCTACAAAGAAAGCTTGCTGGAAACCTCAGCAGTCTTTGCAACTGTAAAGAGATTCTAAGATTTTAAATGCTGAAAAATATTGCCTTAGTAAAAGTTTCCATAAATGACCAAAGGGGAGCAAACATTTTCACTTTTTAAAAATAATCAAACTTTTTTTTGGTTTTTTTCTTATTTTTAGTATTAACTTGCTATGTAATAGTTTTACTTGTTTATCGAAAACACACAATGTGTTGAGTCATGAATATTTTGCTCCGTGACCAAGTCAGTGTAAACAATAAATCCCTTACCTTAAAGTTCTATCTTTTCTTGTGACATCTTTATGTGACTTACTCTAGAGGCAGTTCTTGTAGTTGCAAACAACCACACAGCCATGACTGCTCTTTCTGCTCTAGCAACCATCAACTAATAACTTCCCCATGGATTTATTAAATTTCTGAGAGTTCAAAACTACTTTTCTCAGCAAACAACCACCATGTCTGGGGAGGTGCTTCCATTGGCAAACCTGCCTCCATTTTCTGGCTAATCTAGAGATGGACAATCCTGTGTGGCTCAATCAGCAACCACACTAGAGTAGAGACCAGCCTACCACTGCTGTAGAAAGTAGAGAACTTTGGGTGATGCCAATTAAAGCCAGAACAAAAACCTATTCAAAAAAATAGGCGACATATCATCTTCATCCCCAGTCCGCCAGAGAAGTGACTTAGACCCAGCTCATTAATGCTAGGACCTAGAACAGAATCCATGGCTCAACCTGTCTTCCAGAAGCCTTGCAATTACTTCATGTTTTAATATCTTTTCCAGCATCTATTGCACAAAGAGTTGTCTAGACATTGTCTTCAACTAACATTCCCTAGTCTTGCCACCGAATCCTTCCTAACGCTGCCATTCTTTAACACAGTTCCGCA
The DNA here is from genome assembly GCA_019843815.1 of Montemys delectorum. Classification (NCBI taxonomy): domain Eukaryota; kingdom Metazoa; phylum Chordata; class Mammalia; order Rodentia; family Muridae; genus Montemys; species Montemys delectorum. The sequence goes on from JADRCD010177508.1 coordinate 28,435, forward strand.
TGTTGTGGTAACCCCAACCATAAAATTATTTTGTTATTACTTCCTAAGTGTAATATTACTACTGTTATAAGTCCTAATATAAATACCTGATATGCAGGATATCTGATATGCGTGTGATCCCTGTGAAAGAGTTGTTCCACACCCATCTTGACCCACAGATGACAACCACTGCCCTAAGCCATCCATCCACTTAATGCACTTTGGATCCAACTTTCTGTAGAAACCCGGCAGTAGGCTGCATGCCTCTCTCCATCCTGACCACCACACACCAGCTCCCTGAGGCTGCACATGCTGAGGCTGGGCAGGCAAACACCTAGCCCCTTACTTTCCCCATCCTTTGGGTCGGTGCTCTTTTCTATCATTGCCCCTGCCTTCACAGAAATAACTTTTGCTCTCCCTGTGGAATGCTGCAAAGTGGGCATGGGGCTATATTGACCAGTCAGTATCAGCCAAGGAAACCATATCTGTTAGCAGAATTGTAAATTCCTCTTTTTCAAGAAAAAAAATCTTAACAGTATGTAGCACAAAGAAAGTGACACTGAAGCAAATCTCTGGGATGGTCAGTAAATGACAGCTGGTGCTTCAGTGCCTGAAGGGTCTGGGGTGGAAGCTGAGGTGATTAACCTTGAAGACATTCTTTCCATTTCGTTCATGCCTTTGCAGATCACCGATTGCTTTAATTTAATTCTAAGGCAGAATTAGAAAAGGGGGTTGTCATTTAAGGACTTATCATGACACCAGAGCTCTCCACTTTCCAACTGTGCTTCAGAATAAAAGCCAGCCTTTGTTAACTAGCCCCTCTCCAGATCCCCACTCTCACTCCCTCTCATCAGCAGAAACTACTAGGATTAAGCATGCACCATTCTCTCTTGTTGCAGTATGGTCTAACTGAAGGGTATTTCTTCCTCTGATGAGATTCTAGCCCAGGGTCCGGCAGAGAGTGGATGCATCGATCTTGTATTATAATAAAGAATTCAGTGTATCGTTCACTCAAGTTCACTCTAGATCTAACCCAGATAGCCAGACTAGATACAATAACAATGAAGAGAATCAAAGAGGAAGACTTAAGTTTTGTTGTTGTTTCCTTTTGTTTCTTTGGATAAAGTGGGTCCCAAAAGCTAACAATATTTTAATTGAAAAATACCTTAACCCACTCAGTTTACACTACGATGACTAGATCACATTGTTGTATATATTTCATTTCATCTGCTAACACATGAGCTCCCATGTTATCCCAATGTACACAACACCCATGTGTCAATCATCCTACAACTGTCCAAATTATGTGAAGTGTATTCTTGTCCATAGCACCCACGGAACACATAGGCCACTGCTATTCAATATTTACATTCCTTGGAATTTAATTTTAATTCAAAAATGGATGTTCTACCTTTTTATGGCATTTTCTCTAACAGAGTGCCAAACACTCTGTTAGAGAAACATGAAACAAATGTTCACCTGTTTGTGTTTGTTTGTTGGTTTGTTTGTTTGTGATAGTGTCACTTGGTCTAGGCTGGACCCAAACTCACGGCTACATTCCTGTCTCAGTCTCCCTGTTACGTGAGCCACCACACCAGCCTTTACCATGTTTACTACTACATAATAAACTAAGCATCTAGTGGATGAATTCATAACAAGCCAACTTGCATAACAGTGATTCCTATCATAAAAAATATTATAATTCAAACTTTCACTTTGAAGTATGGCAAGGAAGATAATACTATATAAAGGCGAAAAGAAAACCTCTGACGTTAGCATGTCTTATTTCTTTTTTTAATTAGGTATTTTCTTTATTTACATTTCTAATGGTATCCCCTTTCCCAGTTTCCCCTCCAAAAAAAAACCCTATTCCCTCCCTCTCCCCCTGCTCACCAATCCACCTTCTCCTGCTTCCTGGCCCTGGCATGCCCCTACACTGGGGCATAAAATCTTCACAAGAACCAGGTCCTGTCCTCCCATGGATGACCAACTAGGCCATCCTCTGCTACATATGCAGCTGGAGCCATGAGTCCCACCATGTGTACTCTTTGGTTGGTGGTTTAGTCCCTGGGAGCTCTGAGGGAACTAGTTAGTTCATATTGTTGTTCGTCCTCAAGGGCTGCAAATCCTTCAGCTCCTTGGGTCATTTCTCCAGCTCCTTCATTGGGGAGCCTGTGCTCAGTCTAATGGATGGCTGTGAACCTCCACTTCAGTATTAGTCGGGCACTGGCAGATATATCAGGCTTCTGTCAGCCAGCACTTGCTAGCATCCACAATGGTGTCTGGGTTTGGTGATTGAATATGGGAAAGATTCCCGGGTGCAGCCGTCTCTAGATTGTCCTTCCTTCAGTCTCTGCTCCATACTTTGTCTCTGAAACTCCTTCCATGGGTATTTTGTTCCCCCTTCTAAGAAGGATTGAAGTATCCACACTTTGTGCTTCCTTCTTCTTGAGTTTCTTGTGGTTTGTAGATTGTATCTTGGGTATTTCGAGCTTCTGGGCTAATATCCACTTATCAGTGAGTGCATACCATGTCTGTTCTTTTGTGATTGGGTTACCTCACTCAGGATGATATTCTCCAGATCCATCCATTTCCCTAAGAATTTCATAAATTCATTGTTTTTAATTGCTGAGTAGTACTCTATTGTGTAAATGTACCACATTTTCTGTATCAATTCCTCTGTGGAGGGATGCCACGCCCACTTGTCTACTCCAGTAAAGTCTGCAGTATCAGGGTTGAAAGCCTGATTATGGACAGGAGGCATTGACTTCAAAGGGAGTATGTCCCTCCTGGGTATTCAGTCAGTCGTTGGCATCTCCTAACTCAGACGTGTTCCAGATTAGTCTTTCCAATCTTCAACATACCTTCTTATTCAGGCATAAAGGTACCCCAAGAAATGATTTGTAAATGGCAAAAACTTAAGATTGGGCATTGTTCCCTGGCAAGAACAGCATTCCAATATATCCGAATTTATTACCAAGCTATTGTTAGCTTGGAATTTTTCACAAGGAAGCTGCCTTATCAAACAGGATGTCCTCAGTGTTAGCAACAGAGGTCAGGCACCATTGCTTACTGTAAACATAGTTAGAATTCTCAGGGCAGTCCCACAGAAGACAGAACTGTTTTACATACCAGAGAGTAATCGAAGGGCTTCCCTCACTTAAAGGCATTTTCAGGAACTGCTAAATTGGGACTTCCTGGTGCTTGCCTCCAGCAGACCCAGAGAATTAGCTTGGGATTATCAAAATAGCCCCAGTGAGGAGGGCATCACTGCTCTTTTGCTTCACACCTGGATGCCTGATCTTACCAACCTTGAAGTAACCATCACTTGCCTATGTGACTTCTGTCTTGCTGTCTGATCTTACTGACCTTGATGTAACTCTCAGCTGCCTACATGACTTTTGTCATCTGCCCTGTTTTCTGTATACTATATAAGCCTGGTTTTCACTTTGTGCTTGGTCTTAGACTTATACATTCAGATTCGGGACAGAACATTCGAACTTCAAGCTTTTTTTTTTTATATCTAGCTACTTTGCTAAAGTTGTTTATCAGGTTTAGGAGTTCTCTGGTGGAATTTTTGGGGTCACTAAAGTATACTATCATATCATCAGCAAATAGTGATAATTTGACTTCTTCCTTTCCAATTTGTATCCCTTTGATCTCCTTTTGTTGTCTAATTGCTCTGGCTAGGACTTCAAGTATAATATTGAATAGGTAGGAAGAGAATGGACACCCTTGTCTCATCCCTGATTTTAGTGGGATTGCTTCAAGTTTCTCTCCATTTAATAGTTTGACGTTGGCTACTGGTTTGCTGTATGTTGCTTTTACTATATTTAGGTATGGGCCTTGAATTCCTGATCTTTTCAAGACTTTTATCATGAAGGGATCTTGGAGTTTGTCAAATGCTTTCTCAGCATCTAATGAGATGATCATTTTTTTCCCTTGAATTTGTTTATAAAATGGATTACATTGATGGAGTTCAGTATATTGAACCATCCCTGCATCCCTGGGCTGATGCCTACTTGATCATGATGGATGATCATTTTGATGTGTTCTTTGATTCAATTTGCAAAAATTTTATTGAGTATTTTTGCATTGATATTCATAAGGGATATTGGTCTGAAGTTTTCTTTCTTTGTTGGGTCTTTGTGTCATTTAGGTATCAGAGTAATTGTGGCTTCATAGAATGAATTGGGTAGAGTACCTTCTGTTCCTATTTTGTGGAATAGTTTGAGGACTACTGGTATTACGTTTTCTTTGAAGGTCTGATAAAACTCTTCACTAAACCCATCTAGTCCTGGGCTTTTTTGGCTGGGAGACTATTAATGACTGTATCTATTTCTGTAGGGAATATGAGACTGTTTAGATCACTTATCTGATCTTCATTTAACTTTGGTACCTGGTATCTGTCTAGAAAATTGTCTATTTCATCCAGGTTTTCCAGTTTTGTTGAATATTGGCTTTTGTAGTAGGAGCTCATGAGTTGTTGGATTTCCTCAGTTTCTGTTGTTATGTCTCCCTTTTCATTTCTGATTTTCTTAATTAGGATACTGTCTCTGAGCCCTCTAGTTAGGCTGGCTAAGGATTTATCTATTTTGTTGATTTTCTCAAAGAAACAGTTCCTGGTTTGGTTGATTCTTTGTATACTTCTTTTTGTTTCCACTTAGTTGATTTCAGTCCTGAGTTTGATTATTTCCTGATGTCTACTCCTCTTGAATGAATTTGCTTCTTTTTGTTCTATAGCTTTCAGATGTGCTTTCAAATTGCTGGTGTATGCTCTCTCCTGTTTCTTTTTGGAGGCACTTAAAGCTATTAATTTTCCTCTTAGGACTACTTTCATTGTGTCCCATAAGTTTGGGTATGTGGTGGCTTCATTTTCATTAAACTCTAGAAAGTCTTTAATTTCTTTCCTTATTTCTTCCTTGACCAACTTATCATTGAGTAGAGTGTTGTTAAGCTTCCACATATATGTGGGTGTTCTATTGTTTATGTTGTTACTGAGGAGCAGTCTTAGTCCATGGTGATCTGATAGGATGCAAGGAATTATTTCAATCTTCTTGTATCTATGGAGGCCTGATTTGTGACCAATTATATGGTCAATTTTGGAGAAGGTACCATGAGGTGCTGAGAAGAAGGTATATCCTTTTGTTTTAGGATAAAATGTTCTATAGATATCTGTTAAATCCATCTGTTTCATAATTTCTGTTAGTCTCACTGTGTCTTTGTTTAGTTTCTGTTTCCATGATCTGTCCATTGCAGAGAGTGGGGTGTTGAAATCTCCCACTATTATTGTGTGTGGTGCAATGTGTGCTTTGAGCTTTAGTAAAGTTTCTTTTATGAATGTAGATGCCCTTGCATTTGGAGCATAGATATTCAGAATTGAGAGTTCATCTTGGTAGATTTTACCTTTGATGAGTATGAAGTGTCCCTCCTTATCTTTTTTGATCACTTTAGGTTGAAAGTTGATTTTATTCGATATTAGAATGGCTACTCCAGCTTTTTTATTGGGACCATTTGCTTTGAAAACTGTTTTCCAGCCTTTTATTCTGAGGTAGTGTCTGTCTTTGTCACTGAGGTGGGCTTCCTGTATTCAACAAAATGTTGGGTCCTGTTTACATATCCAGTCTGTTAGTCTATATCTTTTTATTTGTAACTGAGTCCATTGATATTAATAGATATTAAGGAAAAATAATTGTTGCTTCCTATTATTTTTGTTGATAGAGTTGGAATTCTTTTTCATATAACTATCTTCTTTTAGTTTTGTTGAAAGATTACTTTCTTGCTTTTTCTAGGATGTAATTTCCCTCCTTGTGCTGGAGTTTTCTATTTATTATCCTTTGAAGGGCTGGATTTGTGAAAATATATTGTATAATTTTGGTTTTGTCATTGAATACCTTGGTTTCTCCATCTATGGTAATGAGTTTTGCTGAGAAGAATAGCCTGGGCTGGAATTTGTGCTCTCTTAGGGTCTGTATGGTATCAGCCCAGGATCTTTTAGCTTTCATAGTCTCTGGTGAGAAGTCTGGCGTAATTCTGATAGGTCTGCCTTTATATGTTACTTGACTTTTCCCCCTCACTGCTTTTAATATTCTTTCTTTGTTTTGTGCATTTGGTGTTTTGATTATTATGTGATTGGAGGAATTTCTTTTCTGGTCCAAACTATTTGGAGTTCTGTAGGCCTCTTGTATGTTCATAGGCATCTCTTTCTTTAGGTTAGGGAAGTTTTCTTCTATAAGTTTATTGAAGATATTTACTGGCCCTTTAAGTTGGAGGTCTTCACTCTCTTCTATACCTATTATCCTTAGGCTTAGTCTTCTCATTGTGTCCTGGATTTCCTGGATGTTTTGGGTTAAGAACTTTTTGCATTTTCTTTGCATTTTTTGCATTTTCTTTGACTGTTGTGTCAATGTTTTCTATGGTATTGTCTGCACCTGAGATTCTCTCTTCTATCTCTTGTATTCTGTTGGTGATGCATCTATGACTCCTGACTTCTTTCCTAGATTTTCTCTCTCTAGAGGCGTCTCTCTTTGTGAATTCTTAATTGTTTCTACTTCCATTTTCAGATCCTGGATGGTTTTGTTTGATTCCTTCACCTGTTTGGTTGTGTTCTCCTGTAATTCTTAAAGGGATTTTGTGTTTCCTCCTTAAGGGTTTCTACTTGTTCACTCATGTTCTCCTGTAATTCTTTAAGGGATTTTGTGTTTCCTTTTTAAGGGCTTATACTTGCTTACCTGTGTTCTCCTGTATTTCTTTAAGGGAGTTATTTATGTCCTTCTTAAATTCCTCTATCGCATCATGAAATATGACTTTAGATCCAAATCTTGCTTTTCTGGTGTTGGGGTATCCAGAACTTGCTGTGGTGAGAGTACTGGGTTCTTGTATGCCAAGTAGTCTTGGTTTCTGTCGGTAAAATTCTTGCATTTGCCTTTTACCATCTCGTAATCTCTGGTGTTAGATGTTCTTGCTGTCTCTGTCTGGAGCTTGTTCCTCCTGTGGGTCTGTAAGCCTGTGTCAGCACTCCTGGGAGATTATCTCTCTCCTGGTAAGACCTGTGCACAGAGGGCTGTGGATCAGTTATTCCCCTGGGTACGCATGGATGCAGGAAGGACCCTGTCCTAACTGCTCTGCACCTTCTGCTCCCTGTGCCTCCTGACTGGTCTCGCCTTAGAAAGTCACAGGAGAGAAAATGTGGATCTCACTGGAGTCCTGGGATCAGAGCACTCTCTGGAGATTAGCTCTCCACTGGCAGGAAAAGTGCACAGATGGCTGTGGAACAGGCGCACCTCCTGTGTGTAGATGGAGGAAGCTGAAGTTAGCATTTCGGAAGTATTTCATCTCTATACAGTTGCTTTCCCATCTGCCAAAGTAAACCCAACATTCACTTACCTAAAGTGAGGTTGAAAACTTTCTTGTATGTATTTTGCCCATTTATGACTTGAGACCTGCATGCTGGCTCCATGTGTGCATCTATCATTGGCATTGCTTGAGTTTATGTTGTTTAGTTTCCTTGAGTTTCTGAATCTTCTAGACATTAATCTCCTGCCAGATATATAGCTAGAAAATACGTTCTTCCATTCTGTAGGTGTTTCCTATATAGTTCAACATCTTTTTAAGTTCATGAGGGTCTCATCTTGAGACGTATCCACAATTGAAGTATGCACGTCTCAGGTGGAAGTGGTTTGTTATATGTTAAGAAAAGCTAGTGAGAACAGACCTACATCCAAATGATATATGGTTACTAGTTGATAGATGGTTTCAAATGTCCAGCTTCATAAACAATAAGTAATATAAAAATAAATGAAAATCAAGCTGGCCTTAGACTTTAAAATATAAATGCCAATCCTGTCTTGACAGGAAAATATTTTATCTAAGGACCTTTTCTCTAATCATGTTATTATTCACGGACAATGAAGGTGAAAACAAAGTAAACTTTCCATATTTTTGCTTTTAAAACTTTTTTAAAATAGCTAACGGTCAGAGGAATGATAAAACAGAAAACAATACACATCTGTCTCCCTCCTAGACAACAGCACCAGAAATATCACCTGAGGCAACGATTGTGTAGCATTGGAGTCTGCTGATGCTGTGAAAATTCTAGAAAACTTGAACTGTGAACTAAGGTACAGTTTGATCAAGGTCGAGTCTAAGAATAGAAGCAGCTACTCAGCCTCACTCAGCCCAGCCCCCGGAGCACCTTTCAAGAAGAAAAACAGGAAGCCACTTCTGCTGTACTGTTGCAAGCTTCCCCAACTTGTTATACTTCATACAAACTCCACTCCTTTCTTACATGCTCTCCTTGTTCCAAGCTCCTTCTCCTGTTGCAAGCTCCTCCCCTTGGTGCAAGCTCCTCCCCCTGTTGCAAGCTCCTCCCCTTGGTGCAAGCTCCTCCCCTTGGTGCAAGCTCCTCCCCCTGTTGCAAGCTCCTCCACCTTATTATAAGCTCTTCCCCGTCTGGCTAAAATGACTTCCAGACTGAAAAAAAGACCTAAGCATAACTAAGCGAAGATCAGAAGGATAGTAAGAAAATGATGTGGACAAGTGGAAATAATGAGAGTTTTTTTTTTAAATCCTAAAAGAAATTCTGAAGGTAAAAAGAACTTCAAAAGCAGATTTGTCCAGACAGAAAAATGAATCAGTAAACTTGACCAGACCACGCCAGAAATTATTGTGTGTGAAGAACAGAAGAAAAGGTTGAAGTGTACAGAGCAGGAAGGGCATTCGCACACCATCAAAGAAACCAGCACATATGCTAAGAGGACTCCAGAAAGAGAAGGTCACCTAAATGTGATTGAAAGTCTCTGAAACTTGAAAGACAGGAAAATACCATACCAAGAAATCCCACCAAGTCCAAGAGAGATAACCTCAAAGTGAACCATAGGAAGCCTCATTAAAGGAGGGTTCTGAACCAAGTAAGAAGGAAACTACTCAGGACACACGGGATACCGAAAGTAAAAAGGGATCAAAACATATTTCTCATCAGAGAATTAATAGGGCCAGCAAGTAACGCATTACTGAGTCAAGGCTTTTGCTGCCCGATAGCTGAGCTTATCCCAGGGACGCCCACTTTGTAGGGAAGGGAAAACCGACCACAACTTGTCCTTGGACCTGCAGGAGACACTAAATACATAAAATGCAATTTTAAAAAATGTTTAAGAAGCAAAAGAAACTTAGGGAATGAAAAGGTAATTAGCCAACATATTTAAAGTGCTAAAAGAAAAATAAAATGTCTACCAAAAATTACATGTCTAACTCTGTTCTTTAAAACCAAAGGGGAAATTGAATCATTTCTAAATAAATAAAAGGCAAGATAATTTATTACCACTCTATATGCCTTCTTAAAAATCCGCAAGAAGGTTATACTACAAGCTAGGAGAAAAGGGCATTAGCCGGGAACTCAAAGGCATGTGTAAAAATAAACAGTTCAACACTAACTGAATAGTTAGCGCAACAATGGCCTACAGCTGCTTTTATTTTCTGCATGCTTTGGGAAGGTAATCTATTTAAAGAGAACAAATACTAGTCTACAAGTGAATATCAGGGTACTGAGCTATATGACAGATTACTTATTTTGAAATGTTATTTCATGTTTTATGTACCCAATATATAAAGATATAAATTTTATACTTTAACAATTAAAAGGGATATGCAGACATGTAAAGGAGCAGAGATTTTGTATGTTACTGAAGTTAAAGTATATGAAGAAAAGAATGATATAAATTCAGAAAATATAATTCCCATAGTAACTACAAAGAAAATAGCTATAGAGAATACATTTAAAAAAAGAAAGCAATTTAACTGTGGGGAGCCATTCTAAGATGGTGCTCATTTCCTGTTCCAGCTTATGGTAAACAACGTACTGTGCAAACTCCAGCCTTAAGCCACATCTCTTTACCCGCCGGAGCGCAAAAGCACCAATCAGGTTTGAGCACGTAGTCGGTTCAGCTACTTAAGCAGCACCTGTCTTGGGTTCGGGGTCTTTCGCTTCGCATCTCAAAGGCGTTCCCCAATAAAGGGTGTGAAGAAGAATCCTGTTGTGGCGTCTTCCTTGCTGGCGAGGTAGGTGCGACAAGTGGTGCCGAAACCCGGGAATCTGACATCGAGAGGCACTTGCGAAGACCCCCGACTTAGCTACGGGAGGATTCAGAACTGAACACGTGGGAATGGCGGTACCGGTTTCACTAACTATACATGTGTACATGTGTGCATGTATGTATATGTGTATGGCTAAAGATGATACTGTAAGAAGTAAGAGATAAGAGTTTATAAACCATATAGAAAATGAGTAACAATGACAAAATTAGTTCCTTCCAAACTATAATTACCTTATATGTTAGATTAATTCTCTTATCCAAACAGAGCCTATGGCTGTCAGAACAGTTTAGTATTAGAGTCTACCTAGCCTGGGATATGTTAGTCCTTGATTCTATTTACAACACAGCAAAAAGAACAAAGATTAACAGAATCCATAAAACTATCTCCAACTGAATTTTCTCAACCAGGGACTCATTTGAGATCCAAAGACCCAAATAGATTGACAGTAAAAAGATGAAAAAGAATATTTCACGTATATAGTATGCAAAATCATTATAGAGGCATCTATACTAAGATAAAAAGAAATGCAATAATACAATAGATTATATTGGACCCATAAGACCCAGTAGACATATGCAGAACACTATGCCTAACAACTCGGCATACAAAATCTTCACACATACATGCAGGATATTGTTGTTGTGATTAATGCTCAAGACAAACAACTTTCTTAGCAGGAAGGGCTAGTTCAGTTCCTGGTTTCAGTGACCCATGGCCACTTGGCCCCATTGCTTTGGGACCTGCAACAAGCAAGACCATCATGGTAGGCCCATGGAAAAGCAAATCTCTTCACTTACCCACAGCTGGGAGAGGAGAGACAGGCTGGGTCAAGACCCCAGGATCTCATACATGATGGAAGCAAGAAGCACAAAGCCATGTTTCCCGTTGCCTAACTACCCACTAATTCTTTTTGAGCCTATTCTAAACCAAAAGTCATATGCATCTTTAAACACTTTTCATTTACCATGTCACCAAGGGAAAAGTAAGTTACAGTTCTGGGTAGAGATGTGAGGTTGTCCTGTTTAGAAACTGTACTAGTAAGACGTTTGCTGGTACAATTTCTCTGGAAAGTAATTGGGCATTTCATATACGAAGCCTTAAAATGCTGTGTACTTTAACCTGCTGACCCAATTCCTATTCCAGAATTCTAGCCTGAAACAATCATGCCAAATACTATAAAACTTGAAAAGTTTCTTTTTTTCTCAGATGGAAAAAAAAATGTTTCTAACAAGATAAGAGAATAAAAATACAATGTTATTCATCCATTTAAAAAATGGTTTTCTAAGAAGTTAAAAAAACAATGAGAAATATCTTGCCACACAACGCAACGTCAAGCTAGATGATTCTTAAAAGCATGACAGGGGCTGGAGAAACGAACCAGTGTTAAGAATGTTGGCCTCTCCCACAGAGGACCTGGTTCCCATGGCAACTCTAGTTGCAGGGTATCTGACACCCTCTTCTGGCCTCCCCTGGCCAGAACACACATGATACACACAAACTCATGCAGGCACGTACACATACAAAGACAGAAAGAAAGAAATCTTTTTTTAAAAGAAAACATGATAAACATAAAATGTGAATAAATTTTAAATATTAATGATGGTTACCTCTAAAAACTACTCATGTACTCAGTGTGATTTAAAAGAATATTAGTTTGCTCAATTTTTCTACAGTTCATCTACATCACTTTTAAAGTCGGGAAAAAATATGTAAATACTTTTTGTCTTATGAAAAACCCTAATTATGGATTCGGCCCCGATGTCTGAACTCTGTGACTGAGTCCATGTGAAATTCATTACCTCAGTATGACAGCTAATTTGTCATCAAGCCAACTCATGAATAAGCCTCTGTGACTTCCTCCGTGGTGTTCCACACAACTGAGCACTTGATCACACGCTATCTGGTGTGCCGGTCGGGCTCCTTTACTGTTTGTGCATCTGTGTGTGCCCCTGAATCTGGGGAACATGGGGGAAGTTCCCATCCTGTTGCAGGCTCCCCATCATGCTACTGGTCCTTTGCTTTAGGTTTCATCCTCACAGCAACTTTAACGTACTTGGAGTCACAGCCAATTTTCAGAGGTCGCGAAAGGTTAAGTGGCTTGCTCCACCTCAGAGGGGCAGAACTGAAATCTAATCACGGCTCTCATATTTCCAGGCTTGCATGCTTGTTTCACTAAATAGCTTTTGTACTCTGAGAGAATAAATGTTACATCCTTCACAAATTTCCCTCACCTAAGATGACCAGGGCACTTAGCACAGTGGGCTGTAGGTTATTTAATTTCTTAATGGAGATTACCACATGGAAGTAGGGTCACGACCTTTCGGCTTCCCCGTGTGTGCATAAAACTGAGTGGCGTTTTTCAAATTCTAGCCTTTTAAAACCACTTTCCTAATATAAATATAATATAAATATAAAGAGTTTCATCTTGAGAAATCGCCAGTGCACCGGGTGTATGGCAGATGCAAGGTTAGTATGGTGTGATAAATGGAAGCCACACCACAGTGCACGAGGCACCTGGAAGACAATTCTACTAAGGACATACAAGCAGTGTGACTCAGGTGGTGCATGCAGTTCTTTGTGCTGTCGGCCACTCACAGAAAGGTATGAGGAAGCCATGGCATGTGCCGTATGCCACAGGACTAGAATCCCTGTTGTTCAGATCGAAAAAAATAAAGTAATGCAGAGGACAGATGTAATGTGAGCTTCCATGCCAGCCAGCCAGCCCTGGGGGTTACCTGGGCATGTTAATATATCATCAGGAGGCCTTGGGGAGAGATGGGGCTGTCAAGGTGGAGCAAGATGTTGGAGACACTTAGCATATCTGGAGCTTGGCCAGGTTTTGCTTCCTAAGGTCTTTGGTCATCCAGCGGACAGTGGCAAGCAAGCGGGATTACAGACAGCTGCCAAGAACTGTTTTAAATGGCCTTAGAGGCTGCCTCAGCCACCATAAACCTTGTTGCATCAAGATGTGGCAGAATGAATGAAGCTTGACATAATGAATGATTTACTCAACCTTTCTGTTCTTCCCCCATAACATGAGATGGCCCTAGCAGCTGGAAGTCCTGAGGGACATCCCAGTCAGGATTAACTGGGCTCCTTCCCAAGCCATTGAATCCCCATCACAGACAGCTTCAAGTGTTTGTAGACTTGTCTGACCCTGCATTCAAGGAAAGTCTCCCTTCAGTTTGCTCTTCATTTTCCTGGGCACCACTGAATCCTCCACCTCCAGAATAGGCACATCATAGAGGAAAAAAAAGCAATGAATATTTATTTGTTAAAAATAAACTTGTGGATGAACGGATTCCTGCACCTCTCATGCCAGGCTTCAGTCATATCCTGATGTGACAAGGTTTATTGTGGCTTAGGCAGCCTCTAAGGCCATTTAAAACAGTTCTTGGCAGCTGTCTGTAATCCTGCTTGCTTTACCTATTTCTTCCCGTGCTCCTCAAACTCCTTCCAGCCTGAAGCCTTATTCTGTAGCCGCCAGCAGCCACAGGTGACTGGGTTCCTGAAAGGAAAGCTGGGGACGGATGGGAAGGACGGTGAGAGAAATAACGAGCCAAGACAAAGTTCTCTGATCAAGGCTCAATCTTTTAATTCTAGGGTCTGATTTTTAAAGGGGGGAGACCCAACCCCTACTTTACTAGGATCTCTTCGGTTTGCCAGGATCTCATCAGGAAGACAAGCTCAGCTGCTGAGCAGGTGGTGGCTTCCTTCAGGAAGCCACAGATGTGGCAGGACAGTAGACTTCACCTAGGTCGGAAGGCTCCAACCTAGGTGGCCTAGCCAACTGTGGCAAACACAAGGTCTGATTCAGCCCGCTCAAGACTGGAGGAAGGGCACATTATTCCATACCAGCATCTAGACAAACTATGTATGCATGGAAGCTTGACTGGCTACCAGTCTGCAACATTAATCTTTGCACTTTGACTGTTATACACCAGGTCTTTCCATGCCCCTACGAAGTCCCATGGCATCACTGGAAAGGCTGCAAGGTGGAGCCTGTTGCCCTTTATATCTCTGAGGATTTATCTTTGAGAGAGATCTGGGGGGGG
>JADRCD010177511.1:0-11608 GCA_019843815.1 Montemys delectorum
GGCTCAGATACGTAATCCAAGTTCAGAACTAGAGCAAGGTAGTCTCTGGCCTGGCGGTGACTTTCAGACGGACGTTGTTTGGTCTCTCATAATTCCGAGATCTTTCAGGACAGTGTGGCTCTGTGCGCAGCCTGCTATAACGCCTGTTCTCTCCTAAGCATCGTCAGCATTCCCACGCCCCTCTCAGCCGTTTATTTTCCTAAATCCCCACTTCTGTGTGTTCCCTACTGTTCAATAATCAGAAATTTCTGCATTTTGATATGATACTAACTTATGTGAGAAGCCTCTTCTGAAACACAGCGAACACTTGGACACCTGATTGGAACTCAGGTCACAGCTTTCAATGAGGCTAAGCCTTTTTGCCAGCTTCCCTTTGCTCTCTCCCTCTGACTTTCCCTTTTTATATCCCATTTTCCCCCTAGATACCCTGTTACTTCCTGTCATTTTTCCTTCCCTTGTCTTCTCATCTGTGCTCTGTGCATCTTCTGGTGATCTAAAACCATCTCCACCCAGGTTCTCTGTTGTGTAAAACCAGAAGTACATCTTAGACAGACTATTTTCTTCTACAAAGGAGTCTTTAATACATGCAGTTCCCATAAGATAAAAAATATGAAGATTTCCAATTTTTACTAACATATGGTCATGATAAAACAATGAGTAGCTTTGTATACATTAGAGCTGCCCAGGCAATAGTGAGTGTAAAGTTTTAAGAATAGTGATGCATGTCTCTGCATTGTCTTCTCATCCAAAAACTTTGACTACAGTCAGTGAGATGGTCCAGTGGGTAAAAGTACTAAGTGCTAAGTCTGATGACCGAACCGTCATAGTGAAAAGAGAAAATGTCCTCTTAAAACTTGTCTTCTGGCCGGGCAGTGGTAGCGCACGCCTTTAATCCCAGCACTTGGGAGGCAGAGGCAGGTGGATTTCTGAGTTCAAGGCCAGCCTAGTCTACAGAGTGAGTTCCAGGATAACCAGGGCTACACAGAGAAACTCTGACTCAAAAAAAAAAAAAAAAAAAAAAAAAAAAAAAAAAACTTGTCTTCTGAACCATGCCACTCCACACACAACATGCACCGCGGCACACACAGACCCTCACACAAACATAAAAATAAATGTAATTTTCATTTTAAAAGCATACTTTATGCATAGCAATAGTTTAGATACTAAATACCACAACAGAAAAATTTAATATGGTCTTAAACAGATGAAAACAATGAAGAAATGTCAGCCCAGTATGATAGAGAAGTCAGGACAGTTGAAGGCTAAAACAGCTAGTTACTTTTTGCCCATATTCAGAAAGAAGAGAGAAATGAAAGCTCATGCTCAGCTCATTTTCCCCCTTTGATTCAATCCAGGATCCCCCCCGCCAGCTTACGGAATTGTGCCACCCACAGTGGGCAAGTCTTCCCACCTCAACCTAATTGAAATAATCTCCTCACAGACATGCCCAGAGGCCTGTCTCTCCAAGTGATTCTTGATATCATCAAGTTGACAATTGGATTTAACTAGCATAACTCCTGACAAAAACCTGTCACATCTGTTCAAGAGAGAAGTGCACAGGCCCTATACCAACAGATGTTAAAATTGCCCTGAATAATGTTGGAATAAACAGCAGGCCATCTACTTAAAACCTGCTCCCCCTTAAGAAATTGGGGCTTGGATTTTTCTGTCTGATCTGTCTCTCTCTTCCTACCCTTCCCCTGGGTTTTCCAGAGAGAGTAGCTACCATTAGTACAGTCATTTGAAAAAAAAAATATGACTGTTTCTCACACTAACTTAAAAGTAGAGATAACATAGAGTCTAGCAGCAGCACTTCTAAATACATGTACAGAAGTGCTGAAATCAGTGTGTCAAAGAGATGTGCTTAGCCACATCCATTGCACTATCGTCCATAGCAGCCAGGATAGGGAATCAATGTAAATGTCTACTAATAGTTACATAAATGAAATATGATAGATTTATCATGCAATACTACTCAGCCCTAAAACAGAAAGAATTTATACTTGCAACACATGAATGAGCCTGGAAGACAATATAACAATTCAAATGAGCCAGGTGCAGAGGAGGACAAGTGTACTGCATGTTCTCACAGGGAGAATCTGAAAGTCAAGCTGGGTGTTTTGGTACACAACTGTAATCACAACACTTGCAACAGAACTGTCAGTTTGAGGCGTCCCTATAGTATGAAACTGATAGAAGAAAAGGAGAGAGAGGATGGGTGGGTGGGTGGATGGGTGGGGGGGGGAGAAAACAATAGGAAATATAAAGAAGAGTCTGAATGCCAGTCTTCTGTGTAGTAGAATAGTGGTTACAGCAGGACAGGGCAGAGGTGAAGAAGATACCGGGCAGATACTGACCAAAGGCTACAAAGCTTATGCTCAGCAGAAAGAATGTCTTGTCTTTTTCTTAATTAATCTTTTTATTCATTTACATTTCAAATGATATCCCCCTTTTTGGTTTCCCTTCCAGAAATCCCCCATTACATCCCCCATTTCCCCCTCCCCTTTGCCTCTGTAAGGATGCTCCTCCACCCACCCACCCACTCCTGCCTCACCATTCTAGCATCCCCCTACGCTGGGGCATCAAGCCTCCACAGGACCAAGGGCCTCCCCTCCCATTAATGCCAGATAAGGCAATGCTTTGGTAAATGAGTATCTGGAGCCATGGATCCCTCCATGTATATCCCTGTTTGGTTGGTAGTTTAGTCTCTGGGAGCTTCCAGTGGCCTGGTTAGTTGATATTGGTCTTCCTATGGGGTTGCAATCCCCTTCAGCTCCTTCAGTCCTTCCCCAACTCTTCCACTGGGGTCCCTGAGCTCAGTCTGATGGTTGGCTGTGTGTATCTGCGTCTGTATTAGTCAGGTGCTGGCAGAGCCTCTCAGTGAACAGCCATACCAAGCTCCTGCCAGCAAGTGCTTCTTGGCATCGACAATCATGTGAGGGGTTGGTGTCTGCAGGTGGGATGAATCTCTAGGTGGGGTGGTCTCTGGATAGTCTTTCCTTCAGTCTCTCTTCTTTATTTTTTTTCTTGTCCCTGTCTTTCCTGAGGACAGGAACGATTCTGGATTAAAAATTTTAAAATGGGTGGGTGGCCCGCCCCTCAACTGGGGGCTGCGCCTATCTACTAGAGGTAAAAATATCTTTTCAAGACCTCTTGCATAATGTGATGGCTAGATTTATTTCCAAGTTGCAAAAGAAATTTATGTAAATTTTTTTCATAGGTGATGTTAATAAACTCATTGCAATCTTTCCACAGTGTACACATATATCAAAACACTGTATCACATGATTATATAGTAATATGTCAGAATGTTAAAATACAAAATCAAGAAAATGTGTAAGGAGAATACAATTCTAAAGTGCTCCATATCTCTCCATGCAAAACCATGCAAGCTCACTGTTGAAGATTGCAAATATGTGTTCACATGGCCTCAGAAGTGGCTTATTGTTTTCTATCATCACATTTTGAAATTCTTCATAATTCTCTGAGGGAAGGTTGAGGCAGGGTATCACTACCCATCCCAGGCTAGCCAAGAGTGTAAGATCTTCTTGACTCAGCCTCAAGACTCCTGGAACCAAAGACATGCATCCCATCTACGCATCTCTATGTTTTGTTTTGTTTTTAATTCATTGACCTACATTTTCATTTTGCACAGGACTATCTCACACACACACTCACACATACACATTATGATCATGTTCTTGGAAGCATGCAATACATACTGAGCAAATTATCTCAACAAAATGAAACAAAGTTTTTGAAAGGGGAAAAAAGGAGAGGGGGAAGATGGAGGTAGCAAAAACTTGGAGAAAGCAAGGGCAAGAAGAAGGGAAAGTCGGTAAGGATAAAAGTCAAGTGCAGACGCCAGGAGCTGGTGCCTCGGAGGAGGCCAGAAGATTCAGAACATGGGAGTCTGTGGAAAACTAGAGTTTGGGACCCATTAACCATGATTTTCCTTCAGGAGAGATTTGCAGCCCTTCTCTATTCACCTGCTATTAGTAGGCAGAGACAATAGTAAGAGCTCTTGAGACGCCAGAGTAAGAGGTCAGTGAAGGTGTGGGAGGCCAAAGGAATTCCTGCTTCCTCAAGCCAGTCCTCTCATGCAAGGGTACAGAGTCTCCTCTTCAATTAATTTTGTTTTGGTTTGGTTTTTTGGTTTTTTGTTTGTTTGTTTGTTTTTCAAGACAGGGTTTCTCTGTGTAGCCCTGGCTGTCCTGGAACTCACTCTGTAGATCAGGCTGGCCTCGAACTCAGAAATCTGCCTACCTCTGCCTTCTAAATTGGTGGGATTAAAGGCATGAGCCACCACTGTCCGGCTGTCTTCAATGAATTTAAGGAAAACTAAAACCATTGGCTTGAATCTGATCAACTTATTTATTTATTTATTTATTTATTTATTTACTTACTTACTTACTTATTTACATGCTTAGTTATTTAATATGATTGTAATAGATTAATGAACATGCTGAAACATTTCAGAATCACCTGAATGGGCACCTTTGTGTGATGCCATCTGAATTGTGACTATTGTGTCTTGTTAATGAGAAAAGTTTTTACTTATTTGAATGTTTATTTGTTGAATGAAAGTTTGAAATCAGTCACTAACATTTAAGTCCACATGGTTCCAGAGAGTTATCATCTCTTAAGAAATAAGTGGGAAGCCATGGTGAAACCCATCTTTAATATGAGCCCTTGGGAGGCAGAGGCCTCAGAGTTTGAGGCCAGACTAGTCTAAATAGCAAATTCCAAGACAGCTAGGACTAAGTAGAGAAACCTTGTCTCAAAAAAGAAGAATCAGAAGAATCAGAAGAATCAGAAGAAGAAGAAGAAGAAGAAGAAGAAGAAGAAGAAGAAGAAGAAGAAGAAGAAGAAGAGAAAAATCAAGAGATTAGAAGATCATGAGTTATTAGATCAATACCTATCCACTAATTACCATCAAATGACAAAGCAATTACTTATTTCCTACTCCATGCTAATAACTAAGACACCCATAAAAGAAATGTGAGCAAGCCTTCTTTGGCGATTCCCAGTCTCCACCCTTCCCAGCATTCATTTCCTCCTCTGATCCACTGTAGCACTTTGAACCTTCCTTCCAGCACTAGTCATTTCCTACCATGCTTTAGAGCTACCCATCCTTCCACAACAGACTGTAAGCGCCCCCTGCCAGTGAGTGTCCATGTTACACCATTACACACACCTTACAGCTTACAGCGTAAGTGTGACAAGTGTAAGATAAAACATTTTGTTGAATCTAAGTTTGCTAACACTTCCTCAGTATGCAAAGGAGCAGGCACTTCTTTGAATCAGGATACAAAGTGCTGAAACTTCTTTTGCTATACCTACCAAAAACTTCATTTTGAAACCTTGTACCTGGAATGCCAACACTTGGAAGGCTGAAGCAAGATGCTCAGGGCAGAGCTGCTATGTACTATATTAGACACCTGGTGTCCAAATTTCTAATATGAAAAAGTGGCAGAGAAAATAATTTGTCTTGTTTTCAAATATGAATAAAGACAGATGTAAAATGATATTATTGTTAAATCTTAAATGCATTCTAAATGGTTATCATTTGGAAAGTCATTGACCAAGTGACTAGTTCCCTTAAAATAAATAATTATACATTTGCGACTTGTGCACTATAATGTGTTAATGTTTTAAAAGGTGGAAAGAAAACAATACATGACTATATAATTGGGAAGTGATCAGAAGGTACCAAGGGAGAGTAGTGAATTGCATTTGAATTGACACTTGGTTTTACAGGCATATACCTGTCAAAAGTCAGGGAGTAGCCTCCTTAAAAAATCTGCTTCATGGGGGAAGGGAAGAGCTTATAAACACTGAACTCTACTCTATTCATGCAGAGGCATTTAGGCAGGTGTATATTCATGTCTGCAGTCCCTTTTAACTGTACCAAAACCTAAAGTGCATTGAAAAAAATGAATAAAATGATAATTTGGATTAAATGGATATTTGTGTGATAAAGCAAGTACAGTATAGTGCTGATTGTAAAAACTTTTGATATATTAGTTACACATTTTTCTCTATTTCTAATATTTAATAGTAAAATGATATACTCACACAGATAAGAAATAATAGCCAATGTATAGTTACATGGAAAAAGAAAAATGTAAATCAATATTAATGGCAGACTTCTGAATGCATTCAGGACAGTTCTTCCCTGTCCATGGTCTTCAGTTGGGCAAACTGATGGTCTTCGGGGAGAGGTACTGGGGCTGAGTGAGATTTGAAAGTAGAAAGAATTATTTTTACTATAATTTTCTTAACTATAAGTAACATACCATAAATAGACTGTTTTAATGAACTGAAACACTATATTTTAGTGAAAGGGATTTTTGATTCATTAACATGCACATTGATGTTTTTTTTAAACCATCATTTATCATTTTTAAAATCATGTGTCTTATCATTCAGCCCACATCACAGAACTGTGGAGACCAAAATCAAACTTGTTACTTCTCTAGGTAGGTCCCAGGGAGAGGTTAACATGGGGTTCTGTACAGTGTAAACAAGTGCTCCTCCATGAACTCAGGTTCTGCTGGTCTCACCCAGTACACTCAAGTCTAGCATTGGCCACAGTTCACCAAATCAGAGGGAGGCACAGGCTGGGAAAGCACTGATAATCAGAGGCTTTTGTTCTTTAGAAGTTTGTAGATTAGAAATGGATGCACTGTAACCCCCACCTAGCTTCCTGTAAGCTTCCTGAAACCAGGTTTGTCAATCTCTAAACTGCATACTTAACCCTGATGCCTTCTGCTTGCTGGTAATTAGGGATGTGTGGACATGCAACTCATTCAGCTATCTGCTATTTATTTATTTGTTTACTTTTATTTTCAATACAGTATCTTACTGAGTTGCCCAGGTTGGCCTGTAACTCATGAAGTCTCCTACTTCGGCCTGGGGAATGCTAGAGACTGCAGGCCCATGCCTCCACTCCTGGCTACATTTTGGTCTCTCATCACCTCTGTTAATATTTGTAATAAACACAGAGCCAACCTTATATGAAGACTTCTGTTGTTACTGGGCAACAACTGTAATCAAGTTGTCGAACTTTATTAAAGCTTTTGGTGGTAGTGGGGAAATAAAGGGGTGGGAGAGAAACTTGCGTCCTGCCAGAGCTTGGGAAGACTGACAAAGGACCATGGGGCCCTGTTAGGCCGCAGAACCCCGCTCCATGGGTTAGGGAACTCGCAGTCTCGGCTCCTGCTCTCATAAGACCCCTGGGTAACCTCAGGAGAGCTGAAGTTTGGGAGCACTGGCCGGGCAGACTACTAACGTTCTCTACGGCTGGGTGGGCGTCTGGCTGTGGGAAGCCAGGAGATCCCAGACCGAGGTAGTGGTGAGGGAGCAGTCCTGTGGGTTCTCAGTCTCGGACATCCCAGATGCCCCCAGCCCACCCCCAGGACAGTTCAGTCAACTCCACTGAGCCTCAGGAAGAAAGGGCCGGGGAGAAAGAGGGTGCCCGGTGGCTCCCACCCAGCGTGGGGCAAGAGTCCTTGGTGGGTCTCGAAGCTGGGAATGCTGGAAAACCTTCCTGTGGGAGATTAGCCGGGGCTCTTTATGGAAAGGCCTAATCCATTGCTCTAGCACAGCAAGTCTAGATGAAATGAGGCAGTCCATGGTCTCAAGGCATTTATTGTAGAAGAGAGAGAAAGAGAGAGAGAGAGAGAGAGAGAGAGAAAGAGAGAGAGAGAGAGAGAGAGAGAGAGAGAGAGAGAGAGAGAGAGACTAGAGGCTGGCTGGCTATGGCCACATGGAGAGAGGAGAAAGGGAGGGGGAGAGAGGGAGCAAGAGGTGAGAGTAAGAGCAAGAAGTTAAGAGTAAGAGAGAGGAGGGGACAAACAGCCCCTTCTATGGTGGGCTGGACTACCTTTCTGTTCCCAGGTAACTGTGGGGCGGGGCATACCTGGCTGTGGTCAGGTGACTGGAGATGGAGTCCAGCCAGAATACTGGGAGCTCGGGGCATTGTCTAGCCACCAGATAATGGAGTGAGGGCTGGTGGTGCCGGCAGCCTAACGCGAGGGGGCATAGCTTACTGTTCCGTCCCTTGTAGAATTTTCTACTTGGTCTTTGCAGTAAGCCTCGATCAAGCAGAACACAGACCGCCTTTCACGGTCCAACAGGTGAATACGTGCATTAGACTGGCTGCCTAAACCCTACTGCCTGAGCCATTCCTTCCTAGTGAATGTTGTGCAATATTAAGCCTTGTTTTTGAGGGTGAAATCATGCATTACCTTCTCTATATTGGAGGATTTACAGCTCTGAGGAAGCAATAAGGGATTAACGAAGAAGAAAGCACTACTGAATTAACAGGTCAAGGTCTGTTTGGTTCTAACTCATTCACTTTCTCTGAACTGGCTGAATTCTCTGAAGAATAAAAAATGATAATGAGCCTTACCCAACAGGCTTGTGACCAAAGACCGAACAAGACCATTTTTTAAAAAACAGTTTCTCATTTAGGCCCACTCAACTATTTCTATGTGAAACTAGATATCTAGGATGTGCGAGTCAGCCTCCTTACACTGTAGCAAAAATGTAAAGAGACGTTAACTTGAAGAAGGTTCGTTCTTGGCTTGTGGTTTCAGAAGGTTCGGGTCAGCAATCAATCCATTGCATTGACTGAGCAAAGGTAACCGAACATCAGGCAGAGGAGTCAGGGTCTGGGGACAAAATATACCCTTCAAAGTCCAGCTCTCTGTGGGCGGTAGCACACTTGGGCAGGGGTTCTGCTCTCTGTGGGCGGTAGCACACTTGGGCAGAGGTTCTGCTCTCTGTGGGCGGTAGCACACTTGGGCAGGGGTTCTGGCTGTACACGAATGTAAGGTGGACTGGAGAGATGACTCAGCAGTTAAGAGCACTGACTGCTCTCCCGAAGGTCCTCAGTTCAAATCCCAACAACCACATGGGATCTGACTCCCTCTTCTGGCGCATCTGAAGACAGCTACAATGTACTGAGGTATAATAATAACAATAATAATAATAATAATAATAATAATAATAATAATAATAATAATAAGAGGAAGAGGAGGAGGAGGAGGAGGAGGAGGAGGAGGAGGAGGAGGAGGAGGAGGAGGAGGAAGGCAACAATGCACAAGGAGCAAGCCAGCCAGCTGCTCTCCCCCCATGGTTCTATTTCAGTTCTTGCCTTGAATGCTTGCCCTGACTTTCTTCAGTGATAGAGTGTGACCTGATGGAGTTGTAAGATATAGTAAAATCGTTTCTCCCCAAGCTGCATTTTTTTTATCAGGGGCTCATCACAGCTCTAGGAACCCTAACCAAGTTCTGTAAGATGACATGGGACTAATGGGCTCAAGGGATAGCTGGAACTCAGGAAGATTAGTCAAGGACTAATGATCCTGTGTTGGTGAATTTTGTCAGCTTGGCTGGGTTTTAAAACTCATAGGGCATTAGTGGGGCACACTTTGGGTGTGTCTAAGGGTATTTCCAGAGAGGACTAACTGAGAGGGAAGACTTGCCCTGACTGTAGGCAGCCCCATCACATGAGCTGTGTTCCAGACAGAATTAAAATTGGAGGAGGGTAAGTGGCAAGCTAGGCTAACATGGGCATTACTCTTTCTCTGCTTCTGATCCACGCAGATATGAGCAAGCTTGGCCGCCACATCTTCCCATGACAAACGACCTTATCCCCTTAAACCCTTAGTCAAAATAAAGTTTTCCTCCCTTCGATCCATTTTCCTGATTTCTCATCACACCCATAACTAATATGGATACAAAGCTAATGAGCGGAAAGAACATGTTGGCTATCTGTATTCGGAGCAATAAAAACTTTCCTATCTGTTTGCCTTTCAATAAAAACTTACTTAGGTTTTTATGCACTTCTCAGAATTCATCATTCAATTCATAAAAATGAGGATAAAGTACACATAAGAAGATGTTCATCACACTGCGTAGTCTTTGAAACATACAATTCACCACTACCATCTAATACTGGAATGTGTCTGTTACTACAAAAGCCTCAATAACAAGCCGGGCAGTGGTGGCACCGGCCTTTAAGTTCAGCACATGGGAGGGAGAGGCAGGTGAATCTCTGAATTTGAGGCCAGCCTGGTCTGCCGAGTGAATCCTAGGACAACCAGAGCTACACAGTAAAGCCCTGTCTCAAAACAAACAACAAAAAAACAAAACAAAACTACAACAAAAACACAGTAACAATTGCTTCTCTCTCCCTTACTCTGGCTTCAAAATCTCTAGCCTATCTATGCTATCTCCTCTAGCATAGTTTTTAATGATAGAAGTGAATAAGGAGGCTGTTTCATTAACCCTTCAGTAACCTTTCTTAGCAACCTTTCAATATGTTAACAGAATTGTAGCCTATCCATTTTATAATATGTCTCATAGATGTTATAAATAACTTAATGGGGCTGAGGATCTATAGGTCAGTGTGTTAGTATGTGCAAAGACCCAAGTTTGATCCTCAACTAGAAATTACTATGCAAAAGATTTTATTATCAAGTGAACTACATGTGACCTAACTTCTAAAATGTTTTAGAGTTGCAAAGTGATGAGTGTGCACTCATCTATTTTGTAAACAGCCTAGAATTACAAAGCTTTTAAATGATATCAAAATAACCAATCATGTTTCCAAGCTGGGCAGTGGTGGCGCACACCTTTAAACCCAGCACCTGGGAGACAGAGGCAGGCAGATTTCTGAGTTTGAGGCCAGCCTGGTCTACAGAGTGAGTTCCAGAACAGCCAGGGATTCACAGAGAAACCCTGTCTTGAAAAACAACAACAACAACAACAACAAAATTTATGTCTCCTTTCCCTTTTAAATAGTTTGTAACTTCTTGGAACTAATGCAATTGATTTCAAAATACTGGCTTAGAGAATTAAAGAACACAGGCTGTCCAGACTTGCAGATTTACATCGAGTGCTTATCACAGTTAGCAGATCTCAAGGTTACCGAGAGCCTTAAGCTATAGAGGTCCCAGCTCCCCCATCCGGAATACAGCCCAGACCTCATAATGTCGACACTCCCACCCACACCCTCAGGCCCTTTGCCTTTTACCTCATTCCTCTTCCTCTCCCTCTCCAAACTCATAGCTTAAGATAACTTGCAAAGTATACCAAGGACTCCTCAACAACTTCCTTCTGTCGGAGGAGCATTTACTGAAGCTTTAAACTTGAATTCCAGCCATACTTTCTGTATATGAGCTGAATAGTAAAGAAGCTGCTACAAACAGCTTCCTTGGTACACTTGGAAACACTTGAGTACAAGCAAAATAACTACAGGTTGTCCTTCCTGTCCCCATTCGTCCTTTATAAAGAGATACACCTGATCCAGGTACTATCGGCGGCCATGATGCCCCATCCTTTCTTCCAGAGCAATCGTGGACAGAGGAAGCCTAGGAAGTCCTGCCACTACTCAGAGATGCTCATTCTCCTATCCATTCATTCTCTCTGTCTCTCTGTCTCTCTGTCTGTCTCTGTCTGTCTCTCTGTCTCCTTCCCTCCTTCCTCCCCTCCCTCTCTCTGTTTCTCCTGTCAGTCTTGTCTAGGGCTCCACAACTGTTCCTGAGGACCCTAGATTTATATTTGTATTCCTGTCTCTCTAGCTCAATTGGGTTTG
>JADRCD010177512.1:5134-43663 GCA_019843815.1 Montemys delectorum
ATGATGCTGGGGATGATGCTGGGGATGATGCTGGGGATGATGCTGGGAGTGATGCTGGGGATGATGCTGGGGATGATGCTGGGAGTAATGCTGGGGATGATGCTGGGGATGATGCAGGGGATGATGCTGGGTACCTCTCATTCTCTGCTGTGCTTGTCTTTAGGGTGCGAAAGGATTAACAGGACCTCCTGGGCCACCAGGAACAGTAATTTTTACACTCACCCGCCCATACAACAAATCGGTAAGGCTGTAGCTCTGTGACCGTGGTTGTACCTTTGTTTCTGGAAAGACATCTTGCTGATCCTTTCACTGTTTTAGATTTTTTATTGGTTATTTTATTTATTTACATTTCAAATGTTGTCCCCTTCCCAGTTTCCCCTCCACAACTCCCCTAACCCATCCTCCCTCCCCTGCCTCTATGAGGGTACTCCCCCACCCACCCACCCACTCCCACTTTACCACCCTAGCATCCCCTACATGGGGATATCGAGCCTCCACAGAACCAAGGGCCTCTCCTCCCATTGATGCCTGACAATGCCATCCTCCGCTACATATGTGACTGGAGCCATGGGTCACTCCATGTCTACTCTTTGTTTAGTGGTTTAGTCCCTGGGAGCTCTGGGCTGTCTGGTTGGTTGATATTGTTGTTCTTCCTATGGGGATGCAATTCCTTTCAGCTCCTTCAGTCCTTCCCTTAACTCTTCCTTTGGGGTCCCTGTGCTTAGTCCAATAATTGGCTGCAAGCATCCACATCTGTATTGGTCAGGCTCTGGCAGAGGCTCTCAGGGGACAGCTATATCAGACTCAGCAAGTGCTTCTTGGCATCCACAATAGTGTCTGAGTTTGGTATCTGCAGATGGGATCGATCCCTAGGTGAGGTGGTCTCTCATTGTTCCTTACACAATATGTGTGGCTCTGATCCAATAGAATGGCAGTGACCTATAGACAGAGTAGAGGAGCACGACAATCTAATGGGACCCTTTGCATGGCCACTGTAACCTTAAGGACATACCCAGTCTTCATCAAGAACACTACTCCATGTCATTTTTGACACAGATCGCCTTTTGTTCCTATACTGGGACAGCTAAGAGGACCAGGATATGGAGCTAAACTGGATGCTTAAGAAATGCATGCACAGTACCACACACCAATTCAGCCACCAGCCTGGGCTTGGGAAGTCTGGGAGGGGAAAATAAAGAATTCAAATAGCATTGAATTAATGGAGAAGCTCAAACTCCCCTCTTTGAAAATTATGCTTAATTGCTTTAGATAATAATTTAGTTGAGACATGATTTAAATATAAAATGTGAGAATGCTATATAGGCCATAATATTCCCTCGTTTATGATCAACTGGGTGGCTTTTTTTGGACAAACCATTGCCTCTGCCAATCTGAGAATATTATCTTTGTACTAGGAAGAAGCCCTATGACCACCATCCACCTGTACATAGTCTAAATGACCAGAACAAAACTAAAAGGAGTTCAGAGAAAGTACAGTGGGATGTAATATGAAAAAAAAATTCACACTGAAGACTGGGAAAAATGACCTGAAGAAAATAACTGAATTCTTCAGAGACCATTAGCAAAAAGTAAATTAATGAAATCTAAATCATCTTTGTCTAAAAAAAATTGATCCTTTTTTATTTTTATAAAATTTATATCTTAAATATTTAACTGGGGGTGGGGGAGAGAATGAGTTGGAAAAACTAGTGTCCTCAAAAAAATACAGATATTGGAGGAGATTGGAGGTGACCAAATAAATGGGATAATGGCTCACATGAACCTGAGTCAATTCATCTTGATAGCGTCTAAACAAGAAACTATTATTCCAATAAAAGAAATTTTAATGTGTTAGACATGAATGTGCCAGAGTAGAAATGAATGTACTGTAGTAGAAAGCTGGTTCAGTAGGTACATAAACATAATGATGTAATAAATATTATGTAATTTGATCCAAGGGATACTCTTTTTTTTTCTTTTTTTGCATTCTCAGCCCACACTTTATTGTTAAAAACACATATACACAAGTATAGAGATCCAACTCTCATAACAGTTCCTTTGCCAAGTGATCAAATTTTTTCCCCCACACTCCCCCAAGATGCGTACCCTAGAGGTGCACAGAAAAGCAACCAACAGCAACCCTGCTCTTGAAGGGCAGGAAACAGGCTAATCAAGTAGATGATTTGAATATTCTTGATCCTTTTCATTCCATAGATGGGTAGATTTAAGGTTAGTTCCCAGACTAGTACTATTATTTAAGGGCTAACGACACACCACACTGAGAGAATACTAGTCTGATCTTTGGGATGGGGGTGCTGGTGCCAGGGATCAGATCCAGGGCCCAGGTCCTCTCTAGAACTACCCCACAGGCAAAAACAACAACAACAACAAAACCACATTTTAATTAAGGACATAGCACAGTTTCCCCAAAAGTGACAAAAATGTTTTGAAAATTAAAACTAATCATGACCACATCCTGACCTTAAAGAGTTTAGAAGTCTGAGCTCTGCCGAATACCCTCTGATGTTTGATTTTCCTGTGTTTTCCATTTCAATTTCTTATAGTGGATGATTAGGAGCAGGGTTTAGAAGACATTGGCCTTACCCCTTTATTGGCTGGCAGATGTAACAGTAACTGACAAAGTAGATTCCTACCGGGGATACACAAAGGATACTTCTTCTGTTAAAGGTTACAACAGTATTAATGTGAGTTCATGTATACAATGTGAACTAAGGGAAACAAGAAGAACCACTGGGCGGTTGTCATGAGGCCCAGGGCTGCTTTTCAGACCTCATTTCACTGGACAGAAGGTATTTCTCAATGGGACTGATCTCATCTTATTCTGTTGGTTTGTGATAACAGCCTTGATCTGTATTTATGACAGGACTTCAAGGGAGAGAAAGGAGATGAGGGAGAGAGGGGTGGACCTGGACCTCCTGGACCCTCGGTAGGTCATTTCAGTCCTCTTGTTCCTGTGACACAGAAAACAGAACTTTAGTTCATATCGTTAAGGATATTTTTATTCTTTGACAATTTTATACATGGAAACATTGTGTCTTGACTATATCCACCCATGACTTCCCTCTCCACTCCTGCTGCTCCTCTGACCACGCCCCTAGCATCTTTACGCCTTATTCTTTATCAATAACACACCAAGTTCAGTTAGGTCAATCTTCATCTATAGTTTGATGAATATTCAACCTTTAAATTTTGTTATTAACTAAAACACAAAGCCCAGGAATATTCTAGAATTATTTTGCAGCCATTTTTAGGTGAAATCTCTTCACTATTTTATATGTATGACCTGCTGATAGCACTGGCTTTTGAACATCTATTTAAAACTAATTCTTATAATAAATTTCTCTTTTAGATTATTCAGTTTTAAATGTGGCCAATAGGAGGGACACATTATTCTTAATCAGTTAAAAAGTCAGTCTAAATTTCTACAGCATTTCATAACTCTAATTATACAGGGGCCACCTGGAGACTCCTATGGATCAGAAAAGGGTGCGCCTGGAGAGCCTGGTCCTCGGGTAAGAGGCAATTCAGCCGCATGTGCAACTCAGGAAAGGCAGAGCTTGGGACTCTTTGGGTTACAGAGTAAGATGCTCCAACTAGCTGTGGGGTTGTTTATTTGTTGGTTGGTTGGTTGGTTGGTTTGGTTGGTTGGTTGGTTGGTTTTTATCTACTTAAGTTTTGGTAGGTGTGATTTATTTTTTATCTGGGAAAACTAAAACAAGCTTCAGGGACTTCAGAAACTGAAAGTTGGGGCAGGACTCTTTAGCTCACTTCTGATCTTCTCTGGACATGAGCAATGATGATAGTGAAAGGGGAAAGGAATGAAGTAGAGCCCCAGACAACTTTAGGCTAATGACATCTAAGAAAAAAAAAATACAGCCACGCTCTCACGCGTACGCGAGACATGCACACACGCACGCACGCACGCACGCATACACGCAGAGATACAAGATCAGATTTGACCCAGCTTGCTCATTTGCCTCCCTCTGTAACAATGGCTAGGGCTACAGGAAACAGGTCCTTGATTGGCTAGTCAGTGAGCTCCTGTGATTGACAGCTCATCAGAACCAGCCAGAGTGAAGACGGAACACTCCCAAAGGAAATAGGGATAGTGTGTCTATTAAGTGAGATGCTGAGAACACAGATGCAAATGAGCCCGGTTCTGCCACTCAGCTCCATTTGGGAAAATTTAAACAGATATAGCATGTAGAAAAATTCTAAAAAGCGTGCGTTCTGGAGGAGAAAGTAGAATGGGGTATTCAAGGAAAAATGACTCAGCTTGCCGGGTTTTTACTCCTATCACAAAGGGTCCATGGCATAGGATTTCATCTGAAAACCATGTCTGCCGAGACACCACAATATGCTTTAGATACATGTATATTTAAAGATTTATCCAGGATATAGGAAATTACATTTCAAAGCAATACGGTGCAAACACTGCCTTCTTTCTAAATTCCTTGTTTACCTCTCTGCTTGGCGCTTCCCTGGTTCCCTTTCCATGATGGACATGAACTCCACTCAAGGTTAAACTAACATCTTCTCTCCCTCATTTTGGACTCTAACCACTGACCTTGCCTACCTTCCACCTTCCACCTTCCACCTTCCACCTTCCCTGGTATTAGCTGCCCATTGTTATTCAGTGATTAGGATTCTTACCTTATAAAACCCAAGAGTCAGTGAGGAAGCCCCCTGAGGCTTTCTTGCCCCATGTTAAAAGGAGGTTTTAGCATGGAGGTTTTCTAATGTTTACTAAAGCTAACACGTTTGTTAACTTAAGTGTTTTTGTTTTAGGGAAAACCTGGAAAAGATGGTGCTCCTGGCTTCCCTGGCACTGAGGTAAGGCATGCCTCTTGATAATCACCGAAGTAGCAGCGGTAGCAGAGGAAGGTTACCTGAGAGTCTCAAGCGGTTTCAGCTTTTAAAAACTACACTTGGGAGCTGGAGAGCTGGCTCAGCGGTTAAGAGCACTGATTGCTCTTCCAGAGGTCCTGAGTTCAAGTCCCAGCCACCATGTGGTGGCTCACAACCATCTGCCATGGGGTCTGATGCTCTCTTCTGGTGTGTCTGAAGAGAGCAATGGTGTACCCATATGCATAAAATAAATATATAAATCATTTTTTAAAAAACCCCTACACTTGGTTCTATAGACCCACTGTGGAAAAAATCAACTGAACACATTTAAAACAGCAAGACCAATACTGCAAGATCTTCTCAGACATGGTATCCACGGAAGCTGATCTCTCAGAGACAGTGTGGATGCCTGAGGCTGGGAGGTGTGGTTAGTAGGGGGGACAGGAAGTGGTTAGTCTATGAGTGCAGATGTTCCATTTGCTTCCAGGCACAGTCTCACAGTAAGGTAACTATAATCAGCACTGGAGTATTGTCTACTTGAAAATAGCTAAGAGGGTTTTTGACCCCATAGTGAAATTATAAACAATTGCAGGGCATCCTAGTTCTCTGCCCTGATCAATACACCAAGAAGATACAGTGGGATGATATCTATCACCACCAGTGTGATCCTGAAACTGCCATTGTATACCAGATGTTTAAACAGCTATGACATGTTGATTTTGAAAATAACTCTTAAATATTTAAGAGCTAAATGAGTTCTGACTGCACATGCTTCAATACAAACACAGTTGACTCATGTCTTCTGATCTGTTGTGGTCTTTTCATCTTTTTCTACAGGGAGCCAAGGGCAGCAGGGGCTTTCCTGGGTTGAGGGGTGAAGCCGGCATTAAGGTAACATCCCACCTTTAGCCTTTTCCAACTGATTAGGCAATGCCTGCATTAGTTGACATTGAGTCGGAGTAAAATTTTCCAGTCTGTCTTCTGAGGTTTGTGCACATAATAAAAGCTGTCGGTGTTATTACTAAGCATGCCATCTGCCCAGCTGAATGCAGCTCAGATATTCCTACTTGAGTCCAAAGTCACTCCTGGAAAACGGGTGTGAGTCCCACCTCACAGACGAGAAGGTGGTGCTTCTGGGGTTACCTACTACACGC
Source organism: Montemys delectorum (assembly GCA_019843815.1). Taxonomy (NCBI): domain Eukaryota; kingdom Metazoa; phylum Chordata; class Mammalia; order Rodentia; family Muridae; genus Montemys; species Montemys delectorum. Next base: position 11,158 of record JADRCD010177512.1, read on the forward strand.
CAGGCTTTTGCAGATCCTCTTCTTCCTCACCAATCCCTTCCAGGCTGTCTGATCCATTCTGTCCTAACCCAAGAAATTTCAGTTGCCTATAAATTTTTTGGTTGCTTTTCATCCCACTTTTGTTTATTTATTTCGGGAAGGCACACAAGCCAGAGCCCACTTGTGGAGGTCAGAGGTCCACTTGTGGTGCTTGCTTTTCTCTTCCACCATGTGAGTTTGAGGAATCATACTTGTATAATCAGGCTTGGTGGCAAGCACCTTTACCCACTGAGCCATCTCGCCTGCCCATATGTATTGCTTTAAATATATATATATATATATATATATATATATATATATATTCATGTTTTTGTTTACCAAGTATTGAGATAAAAAAGCTGTGACTTATTGGCTGACTGGGGATCTAAGAGGATGGTCAAATGAGATGTTCTCAGTTTCTGGTGATGACTCCATAAATATGTGAAGTAAGAATTATTGACAGGAACCAGACATTCTGACAGTCCTGTGAAAAAAGACTCCTCCTCTTGGGTCTTTTCCCTGCCTCTAACAATGCAGGTTATCATGGTGATGTCTGTCCACTTGTAAAACAAGCTTGTTGACTCTTTCGTTAAACAGAGATTTCCCCATGGAGTAATATAAATTTGCTTTGTTGATAATTGATGGTAGTCTGAAAAGAAGTGACAGACCTTTGTAATCTTTTTAAATATCACATCTCTTTAAATTCTGGAAAGTAAAACAATAATAATAATAATAAATCTTAACTATTAGTTGAAGCTGAGGCTGGCTGGCTCAGGACTCTCTAGTGAAGAATTGCTCCCTAGGAGGAGGTTATCAGAAAAGGCCCATCCTTAACAGGAATCCATCTGATCATCTGAGGCCAAGTGTAGGCTTGGATCCTGGAACCTCATCTGGGTCATGTGTCCCTAAAAAGTTACAATCAACTAGTTGTATAGTTCCATGCCACCTGCTTCTGACATGCTGCAGATGTCCTCGTAGACAAAAGCTCTCCAGGAAGATGATTTCAAGGCAATTACAAACTTTGTAATCTGGCATGCATATTTTACCTAAACGATGTTGCCTTACTAGTCATTTACTGTCCAACCTTGCATTTTGCTTTTTTAACTATGCTACCCTGGGCTTGCATACTCACCTGTAACTATCTTTCAATTTAGGGATGGAAAGGAGACATTGGCCCTCCTGGATTTCCTGGTCCAGTAAGTGTAACTAGAGATAACAATGTCAGATGTTCTTCCAAGTACTGAGCTAAGTTTTGAATCACCATTTCTCATTGACCGTTATGACGAATATGAGAGCATCTACATTTAGATTTTAGCAAGGCAAAAATTAGCTGTGGTCATTGTTTACCTATTTGACGATGGATAAATATTTCAATTTGTATGTTTGGTACCTAAAATGTACTAATAAAGCCCATCCATCTTGAACTCTAAATAAGAAAAATAAACAAACAAAAAAAGCAAAACAAAACAAGACCAAAAAAAAACATGGCGTAGTCTCAGTTTACCCAAGGTGACCCTGTGTTCTCAGGGTAGAATATAAAGGCTGCTGCTGAATCCAGGCAGAGTACCGAGGAATTAACTCTTTGTGCATGGCCCACATTTAACAGCAGGCAGCCAGAGCTCAGCCATAGATTTAATGCAGGTCATCAAGAACCAGTCCCTACAACCCAAGCTCCATACCCAGAGAGCACTGCCTGGCCCAATGCAGATATGAACATGATGATACTGCAGGCCTCATAGGAAGAATGACAGGGACTACTGGCTCTCAGGTCTGGCAGCTGCTCATTTCTCCAAAGCAGTTGGGCTCATATCCAGTGTGCTGAGCAGAGTTTCTGTGTCTGGCTGTACAGGCTGTTAAAAAAAAAAAAAAAATGGCCTAGGATGTCATGGTTCATCTTGTTAAAAGTGTAGTTCTCAAGGCTAGAGAGATGGTTCAGTGGTTAAGAGTGTCTACTGCTCATCCAGGAGACCTGAGTTCAGTTCTTAGCACCTACACTGGGCAGCACATAATCATTGAGACCCCAATGTCGGGTTCTGAGCCTCTGGCCACTTTGGGAATCTGCATACACAAGCACGCACACACACATACATACACACATACACACACACACATACACACACACACACACACACACGCACAGACAAGTAATAAGTGAGCTACTGAAGAGATGACTTAGCCGTTAAGAGCTCTTGTCCTTACCAAGAACCTGGGTTTGTCCCCCAGCACAAACGTGGTGGTTCATAACCACCGGTAATTCCAGTTCCAGGGGATCCAATGTCCTCTTCTGACCTGTGGTATTAGACACATGAGTGGTGCACATCCATACATGCAAGCAAATATTGATGTACATAAAATAAGTCTTTTTTTAAATGCAGTTCTCAGACCCTCCCTCCCCAAGCTACCAGTTCTATATAACTGAAGGATGGTGGGTCCCACAAATCTGCATCTTTCTGTTTCATAGGCAAGTCACCCCAAAAAGGCATTTATGGAATTGCTAGGAAGTTTTGATGGGCTACTTTTCTTCTGTGACATCATACATTGTAGCAGAGTCAAATACCCCACAGGTGCACACAGAACACTGTAGAATTTATGATGATCACCATTATGGTCTTGTCACTGATAACATTTGTGATTTAATACATGAGGCTTAAATAAAGGTTCTTGTCACTTTTTTTAAGTCAACAAATACACAAATGTGTTAGTTTAGACACATAATTTTTAAAATGTACTTCTGAGGCTAAGAATGTAGCTCAGTGGTCTAGTGCATGCAGGCATAAGGCCCTGAGTTTTAGTTTCAACCAGAAAGAAAAAAGCAATGCAATTAAATTAAATATAGTCTCTAGCTGAAGGCCCATAAACTATATGGTAATATATAGTAATATCAGAAAGGTCATCTTTGTCTATACATCTTTTCACTTGTATGGGCATGACTACCGCATACCTGCTACTCTAAAAACCTTTGAATTCAGGTAAACAAGGAAATTCTCTTTTAGGTCAAAATAAAAAGACTGAAGTAAATGGAGTTGGCGAGCATTCCACCCATAGCTCTCCTTCCTATTTATTCTTTGCCTTCTCCTTTAAGACAGAATATTATGATGCATACCTGGAAAAGGGAGATAAAGGAATGCCAGGCCCGCCTGGGCCCAAAGGTGCCCGTGGTCCACAGGGTAAGCTACATTTCTTTCTAAAGCCTTTACCACCATGGCTCTTTTAAGGCGATAAGTAGTGTTTACAAAACTATGACAGTTTCGGGGTAAGAGAGGAAGAAGATATTTTTTGTGTTTCCAAGTTTTGCATTTTACATGAGAATTTTGTAAGTGGTATACCTAAAAAAAAAAATTGAATGATGACTACAATGACATCACCATTGAATCTGAAAGTGGACAGGGGAACACCTATAATTTTGCAGGCAATTAACTGATGCGGTGTGTTCCCAGGTCCCAGAGGTCCCCCTGGAGTTCCTGGAAGTCCTGGTATGTCTGTGTTTCTTTGAATACTTTTCTTGTAAGTTCATGTTATTTATTTAAAAAATTATCATTTATTGAAACTAAAAAGAGTTTCTAGCTTCTTGCTTGTTATATTTGTGGCCTACGTTGGGAAAAGTTGCAGGCGTTGAAACAAACTGATGAAGTAACTCTCAATAGTATTAAGTGTAAGCATATAATCTTGGGGTATGAGCCGGAGCCCTGATCCTCAAAGGTGGTACAAAGATACAGATGTCACATTGATGTCACAGCAAGTAGACTGATTGAAAATAATCGTTTTCATTATATAATACAAGGTACAAAGGTTCCTAAATTATACTTTTTCTGTAAAATTTCATGGTTGTTCTGGTGGTGGTGTTTGGTTTGATTTGGTTTGGTTTTTCAAGAAAGAGTTTCCCTGTGTAGCCCCGGCTGTCCTGGAACTCACTCTGTAGACCAGGCTGGCCCAGAACTTAGAGATCCACCTGCCTCTGCCTAGTGAGTGCTGGGATTAGAGGTATGCACCACGATATCTGGCACTATTTCTGTAAAAGTTTAACATTTTCATCTCTGAGCCATTTGAATGTTTACCTTCCAGGAGATAAAGAATAGCATAAGACAAGGATTCTTAAAAACCCATCCCTGGTGACTGTGCTGTGTTCTTTTTAAAGGAAGAAAATTTAATAGATACAGAAATCGACAAGTATTGTGCCTGTATACACCCACTACATACACACATGTATATACATTCACAGATGCACTTTAACAGTAGGTACCTCCCAAAGCTGGAATGAGCAACAGGGTATTTTAGACATCTGGATAAAAGATTCAAGCCTTCCTTCTCCATGCCAGGACCCTAAGGAAGGCATGAGCCCCTTTAAGAAGACAGCGAACAGAAAATCACAAACTTCTGAAGCAGATAGCCAGCAGAAGGATTTGGCTTCAGGCTCCACTAACAACCCCAGCTGGTTTCTCAGCTGGGGTGGTAGTGAAACCACACCTTTTAATAGTTCAGTTGTTTCTGAGGCAGAAGTTCAAAATTGAAACATTGCTGACTTAGAGTTGGGTCCATACCATCTAACTTAGCATCTGCATGCAGATGTGCCTGCCTTCCCCATCCTTTCACGACGAGGACACATCTTAATTACAACTTGTTCTTTTTTACTTGGGAGTGCCAAAATTAAGCATCCTCTAGTCTCTGATTAAAATAATAAATCTACAAAATGACACCCATGCAAGAACACCTCACAAGTCCTTGTATATAAGCTTACAGCACATCCCAGACTCAGTCTTGGCTCCTTGTAATAAATCACATGAGTCATCTTGTTGGAATGTTTTTGTGCTTTGTCTCAATATAATATAATGTAACAAGGCCACTGAGAAATGAAGGATGTTCACTGTTTTGTTTTAATGCTTTATGTAGTTTTCAACTCTTGTAAATGAGAATTTATCATTCTGTTCTGAACTAGAATAAACATATTCATCAGAAGAAAAATTAAAACATTACAAATGGCTCTTTCTTCCAAGGACTGTCAAGGCCTGGCCCCGGAGGACCTGCCGGATGGCCAGGCTTAAAAGGGAGTAAAGGGGAGAGAGGACCCCCCGGAAAAGACACTATGGGCCCTCCTGGACCCCTGGGATGTCCTGGCTCACCAGGTCCACCAGGCCCACCAGGACCTCCAGGACGTCCAGGTAAAGATATAAAACGGGGCCGGTTAGGTTTCTGTTTCCCTGTGGTAGATGATGCAATAAAACTTCCAAAGAACAGCTATATCAAACCCATCTAAACTCAGGCACAGGAGAATGGGCCTGTAGTATAGTCCTAGAAAATGGAACATGAAATAATACATCTTTATAAGAGCTGGTCGGCATGCGTCTTCTCAGTTGTGGATAAACTTCTAAAGGCTCATCTTCCACCAGAAAGATGGAGGAGATGGCCATAAAATCATATTGTATTTAAAATTTGCTTTTTGGAAAAACACAGATAAAAATCAATGGAGTGTGTCTGCACATGCACCTGTGTGTGTGTGTGTGTGTGTGTGTGTGTGTGTGTGTGTGTGTGTGTGGTAGGTGGTGGTGATGATGGTAGTGGTGGTGGTGGTGATGGTGGTGGTGATGGTGGTGATGGTGGTGGTGGTGGTGGTGATGGTGGTGGTGGTGGTGGTGATGGTGGTGATGGTAGTGGTGGTGATGATGGTGGTGGTGGTGGTGATGGTGGTGGTGGTGATGGTGGTGATGGTGATGGTGGTGGTGGGTTTTTCTGTTTGTTTGCTTTGTGTTTTTTCACTGTTGATAATTGAATCCAGGGCCTCATGCATATCATGAGTATCAGACATACACTCTAACCATTGAGCTACCTCCCCAGACCTCCCCTAAATGCCTCCCCCCTCCAAAAACAACCTGATCTCTGATGGTGTCTTTTCCTAGGTGACATTGTTTTTCAGCCAGGTCCTCCTGGTGAGCAGGGAGCACCAGGCAATATCGGACCTCCAGGGTTTCCAGGAGTTGATGGACCCAAAGGTAAAAGCCCACGCCCATCATCGCTTCACAGGTTTTTTTTTTCCCCCCTCAGTCAGAAAATGACTTCTTTTCCAAACAAATTACCTAGAAGTGCTCACTTATCTGTCAGTTGGTAGTCCATTTAACCTGCAGTGACTTGCTGGCTAAGCCTAAAGTAAGAGTCTGTCCTACTTGCACAGGGAAAAACTGGAGCCATGGATGCTTCGTGTAGATTCTTGAACTTTTCTCTCTCAAAAAGTTATAGCTCGCAAGAGAGCTATACACGGGATTGTGAATTAATACAAATAGTGATTAGTTTTACAATAACAACAGCAACAACAAAAACTGTCTAAATAACGGTTGGTGGGGTGGGTGGGGAGTGCCTGTCCTTTCTGACCACTGTGTGGCTGGCAAGCAACTCATGCGCACGTGGTGTCCCACTGCAGGAGAACCAGGCAGTCCATGCACCGAGTGTCAGTGCTTCCCAGGACCCCCTGGAGTTCCAGGATTTCCAGGATTAGATGGTGTCAAAGGAATCCCAGGTATGGACAACTTATATAAAACTGTAGCATTATAAGGACAGAATGTAAGTGTACTGAGACATTTAAGAGAGTATTAGGTTGCCTAGATGTCATAATGAATTTAAAGCAAGAGGCCTGAAGACCCTATGTTACCATGAAGTCACTCAAAATCTCATAAGCCTGCTATTGTTTCCCTGTTTATTTGGGAAGCTGAATTCTTGCAAGACTCTTCCTCCCCTGGGACTGGAAAAGAGAGTCCTATAAAGACTTGCAGATAAAACAAGGAAACTACCTTGCCAAACAGCTCTTTCCAGCCCCACTTCTGAGAGACTCGGGGACATATACGATATTCCAGTATAGTGAAAAATTAGCATCCATATTCACAGCACTGAGAGAGATGGGGTAAGCTGGAAGGGCACACTTAAGAGCCTGTTGGGCTCTCTTCTAACCTATTGTACTCTTCAGAATTATACATCCTTTTTCATGAGAAAGATTTTTATTTAAAAGATCAGGTCATTTTACTTAATAGTAGGTGCTAAATCAACTATTTGAAGGGGAAACATCATCAGCCATGTTAGCTCTCCATCTCTAAGACTTGCACATTTGGAGAGCTAAATATCTGAAGTATGATACTTGCTTAGCATTGATGTCAATAACTAAAAGTTGAAAACACAACCAAAAAGTCTAAAAGCCACAGTTAGCTAAAACACAATTGATAGCCTAGCCAGATAATAATAGCCAAAGAGATTTTGAAGTGAATCTATACATCTATGTTTATCTGCATGTGTGTTGCATGATTCTAAAACAGTATCTACATGAGACTTATAAATTTATGAATGTAAACATGTACAATATATACCAGAATTAAACAAATAGTATCTTTCTGATGGTGGATTTACAGTTTTCATTGTCTTGTGTATAACTTTCTTTCAATGAGCATATATAAGAAGTATCAATATGTATGTCCTTAAGATTACAAGGGTAGGAGGGGGCTAGGAAGCCAAGATCTAAGTGTTCCAGTTGACAACTTTTGAATGCATGGATGCTTTGGGATGGAAATTGTCTTTCTGGTCTCACAAGGAAATATATTTTCTCTGTTCACTGCACTGCTCTGTTCAATGGCTCATAATAAATTACTTTGCAGGAAGACGAGGTGCACCTGGCATGAAGGGAAACCCAGGGTCCCCGGGAAGTGCAGGTCTCCCAGGATTTGCAGTAAGATTTCATGGTTCTAAACCTTAGCTTCAGGCTTGGAAAGCTGAGCACTCTGGAAATGTGACTGCATCACGCATAACTCTGTAGTCCATGGCAAAGCATAGGTCTTTAATTCAGAAGTTGGAAGGTGCTTCACAGGTATTTGCTGGTTCAATGACCAAATTAGTAAATTTATGTATCCATATGTCATTTTTAACGGTTTCAGAGGTAGAAATTAGATCATTGTCCTGGCTGACTGAGGAAACGGGGATTGACTCTAGATGGATTTGAGGGAATCTGGGGAGCAATGAAGATGTTTTGATGTTGACTATGGTTAATATCATTGAATTTTACTAATATATATATACATACATATATGTACATATACATATACATATGTGTGTATATATATCAGTATATATATACATATATATCGGTATATATATATGTATGTATGTGTATATATATGATCAATTTTATGATATGTTTATACCTCTATATAGCTATTAAAATTACTAATCATGTCAGTATACTATATTATATATAATCCTGCTATTAATTCTATTACATATTTTTAAGGACTTATTTATTATATCTAAGTACACTGTAGCTGTCTTCAGACACCCCAGAAGAGGGCATTAGATCTCACCACAGATGGTTGTGAGCCACCGTGTGGTTGCTGGGATTTGAACTCAGGACCTTCAGAAGAGTACTCAGTGCTCTTAACCTCTGAGCCATCTCTCCAGCCTTATTAATTCTATTATGATAGTGAATCAGAAACTTATGTTTGATAACTAAGAGCTGCAAATTAGAATTGACCAACACTGAATCATGATGATGGTCTGACATGTAGAATTTCTACTACTATGTCACATTAAAGTAATTGTCATTTGTACTGTATTGACTTGGTCTGTCTAGCTGGCTTCTTTTTCCATTTAGGAAGTTAAGAAAACAAAATAAATAAGATGTTTGAGATGATATTTGTGGGACAAAGTGCTTATATTAATAGTTAAGGTTGGCAGCTTATGCCTGCAATCCTAACGCCAACTACTTAGGCAAGATTTCTGTGTCTTCAATGTCAATGTGGTCTACAGTTTGAGACCCTGTTTTAAAAAGCAACTCCTTCCACCAAAAGTAATATATGCCAAGAGATATCCATGTTCTAGTATTAACCTCCAGAGCAGAAGAAAGACTCAGAGACTAAGGAAGGCACAGGGGAAGTCTCTGTGCAACGGGTACGGACTGAGCTGTCTACTCAGCCAGAGTTACAATAACTAATCAATCGCTAATGTGTATTTAATAGTACGTATATGTTTTACGTTTATATTTTATATAAACATACAGCTACATATGTCTATCAACATATACATATTAAATGCATTTGGGGGAAATCTATGTTTATTAAAATTTAAAAGTTCTTATTGATAATGTTTTTAAGACTGGCCAAGGACAGTTCTAGCAAAACAGCAGGCTGACTTACTTTTGTATCACCATAGGGATTCCCAGGTGACCAAGGGCATCCAGGACTTAAAGGGGACAAAGGGGACACACCTCTACCGTGGGGGCAAGTGGGTGATCCAGGTGATCCTGGACTCAGAGGCCTGCCTGGGAGGAAGGGCTTCGATGGAATTCCTGGAGGTCCAGGAGCAAAAGGACCACCAGGACCTAGAGGAGAACCGGTTTGTATTTAAATTTTCTTTCCCATCTCCCACCCTGTCATAAATGCTCAGAAATTAGGAGATAATGTGATTGCCAAAAATACATAGTCTTTTACTCTAGACAACACAAGGCATCTCCAAAATAATAGAAAACCCTAACTAAGACATAGCCCAAGCAAATGGCCACAGGATTTTGACAAAATAAGCTCCTTTTAGTGGCTTAGACCAGTTGAGACTCTAGACTGACTCTGGTTCACAGCTCATATCTCAATATGTGGATCAAGTTCATTTGTAGAAAAGAGCCAAAAAAAATCAAAGTAGTATATGGATCAGTTGGCAGCGTCCTCCCTAGCACAGAGAAAGCCCTGGACTTGCTCCTCAACAGTGAACAAACTGGCCATGATTGTGCACACCTGTAATCCAAGCATTAAGATTGTGATAGCAGAAGTTCACTGTCACTCTATGCTACAAAAGAAGCTCTAAGCCAACATGAGCTATGTGAGATCCTGTCTCAAAAACATGAGAGATGAATGGGGCTGAAAAGGAAGAAAGGAAAAGGAAAGAACAGAATATGACTAGCAAGGGAAATTTTTAGTAAACATTTCTGGGGTCGTCCCTAGTCTTCTAGTAAATGCATAAAAGATACAATATTTAAGGATATGGTAGTCATATAAAAAGATAAAATGTTCAGGACATTTCAGTTTATGCAAGTTTTATTCTCTTTATGAGATGGAATTTCTCACACATCCTCCTGGAAAGGTCGTAAAGTGACAAACCTAGCTTCTCCACAATGGACCTGTGAGAAGTCTGAACAAACGAATTTACAAAATGCCAGCTTGTCCACATTTCCAAAGGATTATTCAGATTTATCTGATAAAGGGGGTCTCACCTGGACCACTTTGGGGAAGGTTGATAAGCAAATTGAAGATACACACACACACACACACACACACACACACACACACACACACACTCGTTCACAGACTCTCTAACAAGATGAATGTGACTCCTCTGCGTGGAGATAGGGAAGACAGTTGTTCCTGGTACGTCTACAGAACCAGGGGTTCCCAGGCATCCTCTCTGCTCCCCCTGTTTGAGTTAATATTAACTGTGGTAAGGAGATACTGGACTGAGGTGTCATCAAACATATTCCTGTTGTCACAGGCCCTGAGTGGAAGGAAAGGGGACCAGGGACCTCCAGGACCTCCTGGATCCCCTGGACCTCCGGGACCTGCAGGACCAGCTGGACCACCAGGCTATGGGCCCCAAGGAGAGCCAGGTCCAAAGGGAGCCCAGGGAGTCGCTGGAGCCCTGGGACCACCCGGAGAAGCCGGTTGGTTAGTTTTTTTCCAGTCTTGCTTTTCTGTGAAGTGGGGGACAGTTCTCAGAGCCAACAGAGCTCCTTCCCAAACTAATAAATATACATGCAAATGCGTTCCTGACAAATATGTCTTCCCAGAGACAAGTATAGACATGACAGGGAAAAAAATCCATCTCCTCCATCACAGGCAGCTCATCTGAAACTCCCTGTGATCCTCCATATCTCTGACTGAAATCAGTCCACAAAAGGAACCCACGCCAAGGATTGAGTAGAACTCAGTCATGAGACACTCGAGGGGGGCGAAAAGCCAGTCATTTGATCTGAAGAAGTGTATTCCTTTGCATATGTGACTCCAGGTTACCAACAAAACTTGAAAATATCTAAGCTCTATGAACAATCCTTGATAATAGTTTTAAAGTCCATGTCACTTTAGAGACCTATAACTACTGCAAGTAATTCTCTGTCCAGGAGAAATAGGTCCATATTGGGGAGAGTTTTCAAAAAGTACTGCCTATGTGGTCATTTATCCCTCGTACAATCACTTTAAACAATGGTTAACCGGCTACCACATTCTCTGTTTATACAAGTTTTGATACCGTTCCATAGTATTCATAGCTGTCATCAAGCGAATGCAAACTTTTATCCACATGTATGTGAAGTTTATTTTATGATAGTTATTTGTCTTATTTCTTCCAGCACATTACTTTAAAGGCTGTTTTTTTAATCAAGGGATTTAGCACGCTGGATTTAGACCTAGCCCATCAATGCATTTTCTGTGGTCTGAAAGTTAAGAATGGTTCTGATGTTTTTAAACAACGGACAACATTTTTAACAATTTTTAACATGTTTTAAACAATTTTAACAACAGTCTGCTACACACTAAAATTTATGAACTCCTAATTAAAATGTTCGTTCCTGAGGTTATTGGGATGTAGCCACACTTTGTGTTCTCTCTGGCTGCTCCACAATGGCAGAGTTAAGTAGTTGTGATGGGTCATAACTACAGAACCCAAATTATTTACTGTCTGTCCCTTTACATGGCTTATCTGACTTCATTTAATCTTTCATCCAACCTTCTTTACTTGTCTCTAAATATGAATTTAAATGAGGGAGCTCATTATCATAAAATACATTATCAAATTTCCCGTCACACTGTGAACCATAAGGGTTTTTTTTTATAAATATAAAAACCTGTGAGACTGTGAGATGACTAATCACAAACATGGCTTAATATTAGCCCCTGTGTTAATATTGCCTTCAGTATGTGTCTGCCAGGTGACTGTTATTTCCACAGTGACAGATAAGGAACTTCTCAAAGAGGTTAAGAAGTGTGTCCAAACTTGTGAAACTTGTGAACAGCAGGGCCAAACTTGAAACCCAGGCCAAGTCTGCAAGTCACACTTGCTGTTTTGTTCAATAGACCACACTAACTTTCCGTGTTACCAACCACCCAAAAAACTGGTGTCCCACCACTATTCCCCAACTCCATGTCCAGTATCTATTTATGGAACAATATTTGATTCAGTAGACCAGACTTCTGGGTTATGGATTAAAGCAAGGCTTAAGCAGATGCTTATAGATATTTGTAGACATTAGAAATGTCTCTGCAGAATGGTTACCCCAAGCTACTATTGGATTCTAGAAAAACAAGGATTGTTTCCTTTTCCTTGGGCTGTGTTTGTAACTCCCTCACATTACTTCCTACTGCTGTAAAAACACACGGTGATGCTCAACCCAATCAAACAATCATGTTTTCTTTTTAAGGCCTTAAAGGAGAACCCAGTACATCAACTCCAGTTTTAGGGCCCCCAGGCCCTCCAGGGCCCCCTGGTCGGGCTGGCCTCAGAGGTCTCCCTGGTGAGTACACCTGTTGTGAGTTCATGACATCAGAACTCACTCTTACTTCCCTGAGAAAATACAACTCCCCTTCTAAGGAAAACAGTATGTTTGTTGGAGCTGGAAAAGAGTGCAAGTGGGAACCATCCTGAAAATTCCAGCTGGCAGAGTGCTTTCTACTCTCCTTGGAGGTTACCCACACACTCCCCTGGGGCTCCTGATCTAACAGCTCCAAAAGAGAGTGGATACAGTTCCTTACAGAGGTTGAAGGGCAGAATGATCCCCATGGCTTTTGCTGGGAGAGCAAGCAATGGCTCACCCGATGAATTAGGGTATTTCCCTTAGGAGCTTCATCGGAAACTTGATTTCTTTGCTAAAGTGATTTGAAATTTAATATTGTACTTACAGAGGAAGATATAGAGTTCAAGATATCTAGGATCCTTTTTAAAGAACAGAGTTATACTTTTAAAATTCATAGCAGCTCCTAACCTCGGGTTCACTGCACAGGAATGGGGAGAGAAGCTGAGTTATGTTAACATTATTTCATAATTTCCAGAAAGTGCTGGAAGGACACGGAGAACACAGACATTTCTTTGGAAACAAATGAAGGAAAGTCACTGACGTGCACATGTACGTGTTTTTAAGGTTTGCCTGGACCTGTGGGGAAATGTGATCCTGGTCTTCCTGGACCTGATGGAGAACCAGGAATTCCAGAAGTTGGATTCCCAGGGCCTCCAGGACCTAAGGGTAAATTAAAGACTGTACAATATAAGGTTCACTGTGGATATTTCAAAGCTATGATTATGAAGTGAATAAAATAGGGCATACCTAGGATACACTGCCAAAATGATGCTCTCTGAGAATCTTCAGAAGTATTGGGACAATACCAGGTGAAAAGACAGAATGCACATTGATTCATAGTATAACATCTCAATCATGCTTTTTAACTCATTTATTTTGTGTACCATCAAGGATGGGGTTATGGCAGTCAGAGGACAATCTTAGGAGATCAGTCTCTTTTTTACTATGTGAGTCCCAGGGATCAAACTCAGGTTGTCAGGCTTCATAGCAGGAAACTTTATATACGTACTGAGGCACCACACGGGCACATCAATCATGCTTTTCAAAAGATGAACAAACAAAACAAAAAACAAAAATCACCTGGACCACTTGGAAGGTAATTCACCAAAAAGGTAATAGCAATTCTTTCTGGTCATAAGAAATTTTTATTTAATCCTGTACTTCTTAGATTCTTATGTTTCTGAACTTCATGCATTTTTAAATAAGAAATGAACTATTAAATCACAAATCAGACTGGGGATATAGTACAGGAGTAGAGTGTGTGTTTAGCATGCACGAAAGCTAGGATTCGTTCCATAACATCAAACAAAACAAAATAAAACGAAAATGTAGACTTCCCTGTAAGCTTGAATATAAATTAGAGAAGTTATTTTCCTTTAATAAGAGATGTCGAGGGGTGGAGTGGGGGGGGGGGGCAGTAGAGACGGCTGAGCAGTAAGGGCATACATTGATTGCTCTTACAGAAGACGGAAGTTCTACCCAGCACAAGTGTCAGGCATTTCACACCTGCCTGTAACTCTAGCTCCAGTGAGATCTGGTGTGTTTGGTCTCTGTGGACATTGGCACTCACATGCACACATTGGCATACATATACACAATTTTAAAATAATAAAACAAATATTTTTGACAAGTAAAAAAAAAGAAGAAAAAAGATGATGTCTTCATCAAAAAGGAAAGATTCCAAAAGTCCCAGCTGCAGATATTGAATAATAACTGGAGCTGCTCCCCGAGCAGCCAACAAAATCTTGCACACCAAACAAAATCCTGTCCAGGATTCATAATAAAAAACAAAACAAAACTCAGGGTCTGGACTATTACATAGAACATTGTGAGCTTTATGATAGTGTTTTGTTTATTTCACCATTGCTTTCATTGTTAGCATATAATCAACATTTTGATGTTTTATCTCTTGTTAATAAGTCATTGTTGGCTGTTTAGTGCACATCAGTTCTGCTCACATGAGCGAATAATTAGTAAATGAAAATATAATCCCAAGAACAGCTTTGACATCAACTTCCTGGTTTTCTTCCTCCCTGAGGTAATGGAGGCTGGCCCATATTTTGCCTAGTCCTTCCTAGACCATCCATCTATAACTTGAAGGCTACTTTTGCAACTCTGGATTCACTTTCTGGACAAAGGCAGCAATGTATGGGAAGCAAAACTAGCTTAGGAGATAGAGGACCAGGACACTGTGTTGTAGATTTATCCATTGAGACTGGGCTCCATAATTTACATTTTAATTAGTTGAGGTTTGTAAATTTTTTTTTTTTGTAATTGAACCAAATTTCAAAGCCAATATAATTTTACTTGAAACTCAATTTGGTTGGGGTTTCACATTTTTAACTGCTAATTTATCAGTTGGTTTTAATTATCATCCAAACTTTTATACAAATATCTCTCTACCTGGATGCCTCATAAATGTAATTAATAAAGAAAATACTGCTCAGAAACTTTCTTTGAGACTGATCTCTAGTGTTTGTTGCTTTTCTGCAGGAGATCAAGGTTTCCCAGGGACAAAAGGGTCACCTGGTTGTCCTGGGGAAACGGGAAAGCCTGGCCGTCCTGGAGAGCCAGGTGTCCCAGGAGCCAAGGTAAGCAGAAACTATATCCCAAACTGATTTCAGGGAGGAGCAATTGCAGTCGGCAGCCGCAAAGCCTTTATCCGACAAGATACTTGGGGGTTAGGGACTGTCAGTATATTTGTTAATAAGATATTAATTTTTTAGTTTATTTGTAGACACTAATTTTTAAGTTCCTGTAGAAACTTGCATTTTCTATACCTTTTTTAATGACTTCATAAACCTGCAGAGTATACTGGGGCGCTCTTTTCGGTGGATGTGGGCTGCATATCCTGACGCAGCATTAAGCAGCATTTCGTACCAAAATCACTGACCAAACTTGAAAGTTTGTTGAACTGTGATGGCGAAGCAGACAGATGTAGAGCACCCCTAGCAAGCAGAACTGAGAAGCATTCTGTTGGAGACACTAACCTAATGTCTCTGCTACAGGGAGAACCATCAGTAGGCTGGCCTGGGGAACCAGGAAAACCAGGCTTTCCAGGAGAAAGAGGCAATTCTGGAGAAAATGGAGATATTGGACTCCCTGGGCTTCCAGGCATCCCTGGAACTCCGGGAAGAGACGGGCTTGATGGGCCTCCAGGTACAACGCCAAGTGTGATTACCTTTCTCCTTAGTGAGCTCTACTGTGGGTGCTCCGGGGGCAGGGGGCCTCTAAGCATCTGTATCTCAGTAAAAAGGCCTAATTCTTTTTTTTTGCTCAATATGGCTGCTCTATGCTCCTTCTGCCTTCCATCTTTCCTTTCTCATGAGGGTCCTCTATACAAACATTCCAATGGTATTGACTTTCGGCTGGTTTGGGAAGGTGAAGTTACAGAAAGATGAAGAGATAGCAGCTCTAGGGCTTTGCTTGGGCTTTGGCAACTGAGCAAACTCCTAGACTCTCTACTGAAGGAGACCCAGGACAGTCTGGACCACCTGGAGCCAAAGGACCCCCAGGGAGATGCATACCAGGACCCAGGGGCACCCAAGGACTTCCAGGCTTGAATGGATTGAAAGGACAACCAGGTAGGAGGAAGGCATCCCATCCAGGAACTAGGTAGGTGGGTGATGAATCCTCTGGCTCTCTGTTTTGCTATTTAATGTGGCAACTGTCCAGCAACAAGTCCTGACTACTGTTCAGCAAGACATGTTCTTTTGGAAATGTAAGCCTGGCTTTTATGGCTAGTCCAAACAGCAGTGCGTACGGGTTAAGGAAGAGACTCAAACTTAATATAGTGAGATGGTTTGTTCATTTTAAGTAAGGAAGTATAAACTCCATCAACAGATTAGAAGATTAAAAAATAGATTGACAAGTAGATGAGTTAATAATGTACATTCATATGCATAAACTTTCGATCAGTATTTTACTTTTGAAACTTCGATAAGGTCAGGAAATGGTAACTTTGTGAAAATTAAAATGGAGACAATGTACACAAGGTTTCCTGACTAACAAGTTGTAAACTCAAATGTGTAGTTGATTATTTCATAAGTAACATGAAACTAAGGTTTATGAAAATACGCCTCAGTGAGCCAGCCTGCTGTGACACACACCCTGTCTCCTTGCACCCTTTCAACCTGACCTGGCTTCCTGGGGAAAGTTCTTTAGACCTCCATTACTGTCTGTAGACGAGCATCCTGATTATCTGTCATAAATAAACTCTTGGCCAGCACCTTAATCATTGCAGTGACCCTGTCTCCAGAGCATATAGCGGCTCACTTCTCAGGAGTGAAAAGGCGAAAAAGTGGGAAACAGGCATAAAGCACAGTTCCAGAATGCACTTGCAGCACCCAGAAACAGACATAAGCAGTCTGCCTTCATCACTGCAGGACCTAAGAAATGGATAATGCTAGAGCAATGCAGATTTGGGAAATTTCTAGAGAGAGACAATAAACAAACACATGAGTGTGCTGTTTAACCCAGCATTCTGTAGAAAACAGTTAACACTAAAATATTGCATATACCAGTTGCAGTTGGTAGAGAAGGCATTTGTTAAAACAGTCATTTATCTGTTTGTCTATTCATACATAGGTAGAAGAGGTGATACTGGGCCAAAGGGAGACCCTGGCATCCCAGGCATGGACAGGTCTGGAGTCCGTGGAGAGCCTGGACCACCAGGAATGCCAGGTCATCCGGGTGAGATGGGACCACCTGGCCAAAAGGGATACCCGGGAGCTCCAGGATTCCCAGGGCCACCAGGTATCCTTCCTTTTGCCATTGTCTTCTTAAGTCTCCTTCCACATTGCTCCTTCCAGGCGACTCTGCACATTGTACGCCTTTTCTTCTACCTAGTATATTTTTCTTCCTAAAATTTTAAGAGAGCAGGCATCAAGGGATGGGGGTGGGGGAGAGGGGGTAGGAAAGTAGAACCATTACGTTTTATAATTACCTGGGTTATGGTTATTTTTGCCTTGGAGCAGTTTTTGTATAATGTACCAACCAGTATTTTGTTGAGGTTCTCACATTTAGTTTCACAAGTAACATTGGTCAACAGTTTTCTTGTGATGGCTCAATCCTGTTTGGGTCAGTGCTGGCCTTGTAGAGGAGAGGCTAGGAAGGGGTCCTCCTGTAATATTTCCAGGAAGAGCCTATGAAGAATATAGCTACTTGATAGAACACCGCAGCAAAGTCATCTGGATCTAGATTCATTTTTTTTTGTGAAAATCCTTTAGTTTATCAGTTCAGGGGCTGGAGAGATGGCTCAGCAGTTAAGATTGCTTGCTGTTCTCCCAACGGACCCACATCAGGTGGCTCATAACCACCTGTATTAACTCCAGCTCTGGGGATCTGCCACCCTCTTCTAGCCTCTTCCAACACCCATACACATAATTATCAGTTCAATGTAAATTTATAATTCTTAAAAGCAGTCCTCCAGGGAGGAGACCAGGATAACTGCTTAACTGACACCTTATGCTCTGGCTGCTTTGGTTTCTATTACTGGGCTTGTCTCATGTGTCAGCTCTATTCCTGGTACTAGAATCTATGGCACTTCAGCCATAATAAGAGAACAATCAAAACTACACGTTAAAACCAATTTTAGGGTGAATGAGAATAAAGTATGATGACATCCATAAATGAAAATGTCAGAATAAAACCTTATCACTCAGTATGCCACTTTTTATAAAAAGTAAATAAAAAACTAAATTCAACTAAGATCTGTGAAAGAATAAAACAGGAAGAGGGAAGAGGACAAATGTTGCTGCAATTTGGGGCACTCTGTTTTCCTGTTTACAAAAGGCCTTCCACTCCCAGTTTTATTTTCTGGAATATTTTGTTTTCCGTATTCTATACATCATGAAGTGCTTCGTGTTAATTTGTTGCCATAGGTGAGAAAGGAGAAGTTGGAATGATGGGCTATCCTGGAACCGCTGGCCCTCCGGGGCTTCCTGGGACACCAGGCTCACAAGGGCAGAAAGGTGAGTGAGACACCTTTCTCAGTATGAGGTATGGATAGTATTCACTTACATCATCACAAAACAAATGGCGTTTGCTCTTTAAGGAAAAAAATAGTTGTCTGTTGACAAATGTACTTGCTTTTTCTGTGTTCTGTATTCCCTTCCCCCATTTGACTGGGTCTTATTTTCGCCCTGCAAACATATGCCAGCGCTGTTAAGTGCTGTGTGCTCGGAACACTATCAAGTTCGAAGCTCTGTACACACTTTTGTTTTATATCATATACCTGCTGCTAACCTTTGAGTTCTGCTGCACTATAAGGACCTGCTGTGGTTACTCCTGTCTGTCAGGTAGCCTTGGAATCCCAGGAATAAAAGGGGAAAGAGGACTCCCAGGAGCCAAAGGCGAACAAGGCGAGAAGGGCAAGCCTGGGCCTTCCCAAGTACCACACTTAAAGGGAGACAAAGGAGACCTTGGACTTAAAGGTAAAGAGCTGTTTCTATTTAGAATCGGCCGATTCTGGGACTAAGACTATCGGAGGAAAACCATTTAGTCGACTGGGTGGAGTCGCCTGCGCAGTCACACAGGCATCGCGCAATCACACGGACATCTGGAAGCTGCACACATTCGTTTTGTATTACTAAATTAGTTTTATATCCTAATTGCTGAGTTTAAATAGATACTCACTGATTATTTTATCATAAGCCTCAACACCCAGTGTTTTGAGAAGTGTATGAAACGTACAACATCCCTTTCTCTGACACGCACACAGCGAGGTTCACTGCAGTACTAGTTGCATCAAAGTTACAGAAGCAGCCTGTGTGTCCTTCAACAGAAAGGTGGACATGCAAAAACTGATGCATACGCACAGATTTATTTATTTATTTATTTATTTATTTATGGATTTATTTGCGGAAGATAAGAAAGAACAAAGTTAAGATGTTTGCAGGAAAATGGATTCAACCAACGATAACTATAAAGTTAACTAATTCAGTCTCAGACGTTGTTGAGTCTTGGGCATTGTTGTTGAAATTATTTAATCTCAGACCAGGGGTTTCTACTCCACCTTTGTTCAGTTCCCGGATAAAACACACACAACTTTTATATTTATAATAAGCCTTAATTAGCACTACAGCTGGATAGATATCTATCCTCTAAGCTATTAGTTTTTACCTCTTTAATCAATAACTCCGAGTTATTGACTTGTCATGTTCTGCTTGCATGACCTCTCTTGACTCCAGTGGCCAGTTCTTACAATTCTTTTACCCCATGATGTCTTCCTCTTTCCTTCCTTTCCTTCCTGTTCTTGGGACTGGGAAGTGGTTAAAAGCACTGACTGCTCTTCTGAAGGTCCTGAGTTCAAATCCCAGCAACCACATGGTGGCTCACAACCATCCATAATGAGTTCTGGTGCCCTCTTCTGGTGTGTCTGAAAAACAGCTACAGCTATATACAATAAATAAATCTTTTTAAAAAAAGAAAGAAAAGAAAAGAAATAATGAAGCATTAGAAAGAACTGAACCTCCTTTTACTGTATAATGTCTCCAGCCATGGGCCATATATGTGCTCAACACTTACTTTTTAATGTCTGTGGGTTGGGCATTTTATTATATCCTGAATACATATGCATCACTTACTGGTCACAGTGAAACTTACCAGTTTTGTAGGGGGAAGAAACATTAGTGGGACCTAAACCCTGTCTCAATCCAAGCAGTAAATGTTAAACTTTGTAGGCCATATGAGGTTTCTATTGTATATTTTTCTTAAGCTTTGTTTGTCTTTATAACCCTTTAACAATTTACATTGGTACACTGTTACATATTTTTTTTTACCAATCATCCTTTGCTCTGGAGCCTTATAAAATCAAGCCAGGGCCTGTGAGATGACTCCATGGATAAAAATAAAAATGCTTGCCCTGTAAACCTAATGGCCTCAGCTCACCCTTCAGTCTACATGAAGGCAGAAAGAGAGGCCCCACTAAGTATATACCTGAACGAGTGGAGGGAATCAAGTTATACATAGCGTGCCAGCTAGAGCAAATGCATGCACTGAACAATACACATGCTTAGATGCTGACAAATGGAAAAGCAAAGGCAAAGAACAATCTAACTCTTTTACCAACCCTTTGTCTGCATAGACTATTGTCTAGCCTGAAAAATCCAGTCTCGTCCTATGCTTGCTCATCCAATTAGCCACATGTCCTCAATGCTGAGCCACAAAACAATCACTCTTCCAGAAATTCTCCCTGTGTCACCTATTGTGCCCAACTGTATTACAGAACTTAGCTCACAGGGTGGCAATTGTTTGTTGCTCGATTGTCTCCTTAATTAAGCGCAGAAAACCTGGGGAAGGGAACGTGGCTTATTTTTGTTTCCAGAGCACAACATCAGATCTGTCTGTTAATTAGACACTTAACCCATATGTAAATAGGTGAATAAACAGGAAAAGGCAAAAACCCAGGCCAACGACAGACTGCAGAATGTTCCATGTAGTTAGGCAAGTTTGCAATTGATTGCTGGTGAGGGAGTATCAGTAAACTTAAGTAAGCAGGAGAATAAATCAATCAAAGTCAAGTTTTAGGGATAAAAGGGTGTCCTAGGATGTTAGTGACCTTCCTAGCCATGCAAAACTACTTTGAAATTCCAGTGCTGTTGCTGGTTGGCAGTAAGATTCTAGACAGGGTCTTTGATTTATCCAATGTCTAGTAAATCTCAACAAATGGATTGAGAGTAGAATTGTTTATTTAAGAACTGTGTCATACACTGCTTTACTACAAAAAAAAAAAAATGAAGAGGTATTTAAGTTGCTACATCTTTAAAATATCTTGTGCTTGTTTGCAGTCCTGAGGATTAAGCCCAGTGCTTCACACATGCTAGGGAAGGGATCTACCACTGAACTACAGTGCAACCTTTCCAATGTTGCTTGAATGCATCTCGTGGCGAGAGTTGCCTCATTTGAGCCACACACTGTGTGAATGGTTTCTAGACCTCAGTTCATTCAATTCTTCTAACACAGACAGAGGCCCACACCTCTCTGTGCTCTTGATAAATACAGGTTGTTGCACTTTGGCAATAACACATCAGTTCAGACCAGGATGCAGATGAGTCTGTTGAACTTTCAGTTTGATTCAGTGCTGGCTGAAGCTCATGGCCACGTGAACTTTAGACACGTACTTTACCACAGAGCTGTATCTCCAGCTTCCTAACATCTGTCTTTGAAATCTGCTCTTTGCCTTTAGGATTTGTAGGAAATCCAGGTGAAAAAGGAAACAGAGGCAATCCAGGGATACCAGGTCCGAAAGGCCTAGAGGGGTTGCCTGGGCTACCAGGCCCTCCAGGTATGGCTAACTCTCCAATAGAAACTTCACGTGCTAAGCTTTCCTAGACCTTCTAGATTCATTAGGTCAAGCATAAAATCTGCCCGGAAAGTGTTCCAGGAGAAATTTGTTCTAAATTAAGCCAAAGTAAACGTGTTCAGTAGCTGCCATCGATTGATCGACTGAAAAACATCCTGCATGTGATTCCATTTGTATACTCAAATGGTTTCTTTTTAACACATCAGAGATTTAAAAAAAATTAATGCTCCAGTCATTTTCGCTTTTGTGTCTTCCTTTTGTAAACAAGTTGTTGAGTCTGCAAAGCAAGTTTAAGCTATTACAGCAGTCATCTATCGCAGGCCAGCTCAATAGCAAAGTAACTTACATGGCAATTAACCTTCGGGATGCTGACAGGCGGTACTGCAGTACAGTCAGTCAGGGGAGCCACTCTTTTCTGCTGATGCTGGTCTTAGGGTAGCTTTGAACAGGCCTAATAATGGGACTCTCACCTTATCCAGTTACATCTCAAGTCTTCAGTCCTATAGTGAGCCCAAGCTGAAGGCAAAAGAAGAGTTAACCCTTAACCAGCTAGCCTAGGAGTTCTGTACCTGCTTACAGGGAACACCTGTGGGCCAGCTAATGCCATCCCGTTATTATAAGCCCTCAAAATCACAGCAACTAGGGGATTTTCTGTGCTTTGGATTGTTTTGATTCTTTACATAATAGAAAGTTCTGTACCTATCTACCCGTGCAAACAGAAGATATGTGTTGAGCACGTAAACCCAGGAATTGGGTTATGTTGACTCTATTTCTTCTCAAGGCCCTAGAGGAGATCCGGGGAGCAGTGGAAATCCTGGAAGACCAGGACCACCCGGCCTGCCAGGAAGCATGGGGAACATGGGGGTGCCAGGTAACGTTATCATCCTGTTGTTCCGAGCCAGCGAGCCCACAGGTCAGAGCTGTAGATTTTCTGTTTCTTTTTTTTTTTTTTTTTTCATTTAATTGAAAGTTTATGTCAACAAGCTTTGCTTTTAGACAAAGTTTCTGTGTGGAACCTGAACATGAGTGGTAACAAGATACCTATGTTGTGTAACAATCACACATTATGTAGCCCAATATTTCTGATTCTGAAAAACCATCTTCTTGGAGAATGATTCATACAAGCATCAAGATGGGATACTTCCGGGGCTAGTGAGATGGCTCAGCGGGTAAGAGCACTCACTGCTCTTCCAAAGGTCCTGAGTTCAAATCCCAGCAACCACATGGTGGCTCATAACCATGGCGAATGAGATCTGACGCCCTCATCTGGGGTGTCTGAAGTACAGCTACAGTGTACTTACATATAATAAATAAATATAAATCTTTAAAAGAAAATGGGATACTTTCAGACCCTTCTGTCTCCTCTCTTACCTGATATCTGTCCTCATTGTAGGCCCTAAAGGGAGAAAAGGAACTTCAGGACTTCCAGGTCTTGCTGGGAGACCAGGCCTGCCAGGGATCCATGGTCTCCAAGGAGAGAAGGGGGAGCCGGGTTATTCAGAAGGTGCAAGGCCGGGACCACCAGGACCAAAGGTATATGGACCATTGAAACAGTTACACTTTGAGGTGGGGAGCCTTAAGATATCAACAAAGACCAGATTCAGTGCAGGAAGAAAAAAATAAGAAATTTCTATACATTCAGGCAGCTATGGTTTTTGGTTTTGTTGGTGGTGGTATTTATTTGTTTGTTTGTTTGTTTGTTTTAAATATATTCCTATTTATTTCCACAATTGAAGTTTCTTCATGCTCTCAATTTGGGAAAATCTATTTCAAGCCACCAAGAAATGTCTCTGCCGCTTAAGTGTGCTTGTACAGGGGGCAGTGGTGACACGCCCCCGAAACTCAGAGGGCGGGTTTCTTTCCTCCAGACATAAAGTTTTTTGCACTCTATATGCAAAACTCTTTGTCTCATAAAGATAAAACAAAAGGCATAGAATAAAATAGCTCTTCAGCATCATTAACAAGTAAAGAAACTCCTAAGCTGCCTGTGTGTCTCCCTGTGTTAGAAGATTTAGGAATGTCTTCACTTCGTTATGCAGAACGTTCTTACCTTGTGGCTGTGCTCCTCCTCCCCAGAGCCTGCGTTCCCTCTGACTGGGGTTGGCTTGACAGATGTGGCAATCACATGATATTTCAGTGGAGTTGGCTCCTCTTCTAGGATCATTTCCTACAAACCTTTTTTTCTGCACTTACCCTGAGAGTCAAAGACGTGCAAGAATACAGTTGTTAACAGACATTCCGGGAAGCAGAGCTTTTCTTTTCTTTCTTTTTTTTTTTTTTAAGATTTATTAATTTATTATATACACAGTATTCTGCCTGCATATACACCTGCACTAGACCTCACTATAGATGGTTGTGAGCCACCATGTGGTTGCTGGGAATTGAATTCTGGACCTCTGGAAGAGCATTTTAACCTCTAATCCATCTATCTCTCCAGCCCCAGAAGCAGAGCTTTTTTTTTTTTTTTTTTTTTTTTTTTTTTTTGTATTTTTGAGACAGGGCTTCTCTGTGTAGCCCTGGCTGTCCTGGAATTCACTCTGTAGACCAGGCTGACCTTGAACTCAGAAATCCACCTGCCTCTGCCTCCCAAGTGCTGGGATTAAAGGCATGTGCCACCACTGCCCTGCTAGAAGCAGAGTTTTTAAACGAGGGATTTCATGGCCCTCCCTGGAGAAATCTGTAGCATCCCGAGTCACCCACTGACCTAAATTGTATATAAAGTCCTTGGGTGCATGGTTTTGTAAAGGGAGCAGATTTTTTTTTCTATCAGATGTTCAAGGGTTTAAGGATCCAAAATGTGAAGTTGTTGCCTCAGAAACTGTCTCTCTGGAGCCAGCGGAGTAGCATCTTCTCTCATACTTGTAGTTCCAGAACATGAGAGATGGAGGCAGGATAAGAAGCAGTGAAGATCAGTTACTATTGACCATACAAGATGGAAGCCAGGCTCAGCTACATGAGATCCTGTGTCAAGACAGCAACAAAAAATAAACAAAAACAAACAAAAAAAAATCATTGCTATCATTTCCATTTTCTGCAGTAGTCATCCGAACAAGAAGGAAACATTTTACAAACTACAAAGACTTGAGAAAACAAGCTTTCAATACTTGAAGCACAATTTTAGGTTTTGTTTGGTTTTTTGTTTTGTTTTGTTTTGTTTTTAAGAAAACCAGGGAGACTCCTTCCACTGAGGTTTCTTCTCCGGGGCAATTCCATTTGATCGGATTCTTCGTCAGTCCATTACCAGCTCTGTCTAGATTCAGGTTTTCCTGGGTGATTACCACATGAAATGTTTAGAGCTCTGCATTGGCCACAGGCTGACTCTTCTCAGGTTAGGGAGGCCTAGAATGAGAATAATAGATTCCAATCAGCCCTGATGGAGATGGTGTAAGTCACCACCAACCATGCATGATCTGAACTATCATTAATCTGAGATTCAGATGTGATAGATAGTAATGCAGCCAGATTCGTTTTTTGTTTGTTTGTTTAACATCTGATTGGCAGACTTTTTTTTAGCTTTCTATCTTCAGGACACTTATTGATTTAGCCTACTTCTTATTCCCTGTCAGTCACCACAATGTTTGTGATTTTTCCACTTGTGTGATCATTTGACTACTCTCTCCCAGCTGGACTCTGAAGTCCATGAAAGCAGGGGCTGTGGGCATCATATAGGGGTATTCAGTCTGTCTTCACGTGGGCCCAGTGCTGTCCTGGATCCTATCTTGCCTAATGTTCTACTCTTGTTCTCTTGAAACCCTTTCAATGTGTTTAAAGAGAGAGAGTTCCATGTTCATTCTGCATTGGGCCTCACAAAGCACAAGGCTAACCTATCCCTCACACGTTTCATGGAGCTGGCCTGTAGCAAATAGCCAACAGGATAAGCAGGATAACTTATCTTATTGCTAAGTCAGTAAGAAGGTTTTGTTTTGTTTTGTTTTGTTTTTGGTGTTTGGCTTTTGGTTTTGACTTAATCCTAACCACATATCTTGCTTATATGAGAACTTTAAAGGTGTTTGACTGAATTTAAGGGCGATCCAGGATTGCCAGGTGACAAAGGAAAGAAAGGAGAGAGAGGTCTGCCTGGGCCACCTGGACAATCTGGGCCTGCTGGACCTGACGGAGCCCCGGGGAGTCCTGGGAGTCCTGGCCACCCAGGTCAGTGTAAGAGTAACTTGTATTTACCTGATGTAACTGTTGCCTCCAAAGGTTTACTGCTTCCATCTGCTTGCCTAGGCCTAGTCCTGGAAGCTTCTAGGCTCTGTACAATGTAATCTAATGTAATGTTTTCAGCCTTTGAGACCTGCTGCTGAATAAGCTCCTAGTTCTTTGTGCTCTCTGCCTGGCTGGTTCAACTCAGCCTTTCTGGCTCAAAGCGTCTGACACCTCTCTATAAGCTGGCTTCTCTCTTGGCCTCTGACTTTTTGCTCTGTATGGCCTCAAATTAACTTTGGCAATCTGTTCTAATCTGGCTCCTTCTCATTTTCTGGTTCATTCCATCTTCAGCCTGTCTTTGTAAAACTCTCCCTGTAGAACTGCTTTGTGCTCTCTTGGGCTCTCTCTCTCTCTCTCTCTCTCTCTCTCTCTCTCTCTCTCTCTCTCCCCCCTTCTCCCCCCTTCCTCCTCCACTCCTCCCCCACCCCCCACTCTCTCTCCTCTTTGAAATAGTCTCTCTTTTTCCTCTCTTCTTGTGAGCGTTGGGCATAGCCTAGTCTGTCAAATCTTTCTCTGACTCGTCCCTTTTTCTGCCACTCAGACATCACTTTCAAACATGGTACACGCTAACTTTACCCTGTGTGTAGTCCAACCAGAGGGATTAAAGGGTGTGTGCTAAGGGCTGAGGCACACTACAACTAGAAACAGGTTTTCCCAGTAAACAACACAATCTGGGGATGGATCCACAGTGTTATCGAATATCCTGCAACAGGTGAGCCCCAGCCTTACAGTTCTGACAGGTGGCAGCAGTGTGTAGGATGGCCCTTACGGTTTTTTAGATTTGCCTTTGTAAATAGAAAGCTACGATTTCCGGTGTGTGCGCAATAGGTGTTTTGATTCAACTTTGAACTTCAAATTCTAGAGCACTGAAAGCTAGTGAATTAGTTAGGAAGACCTCGTTTTACTGTTTAGCGGAATGAAATCTAAACAAACACCTACTCATGTAATCAAGACGTCTGAAGTTCTGCCTCAACAAATTCAGCCTAGAGGCATAGAACAGTACTTCTTGCAAAATCTTAGGTTAGAATGACACAGCGAGGCTTCTAACAAAAGTGTAGACTGGGTGACTTACAGTCACACCTGCTTTCTCACAGTCTGGAAACCAGAACTCTGAGACCGAAGTGCAGGTAAGTCTGGTTTCTGTGAGACCTCTGGCCTTGGCTAGAGCTATCTCTTCCTGTCTCCCCTTGTGTTTGCATCCTGAACTCTTACAAAGATGCCACTCGTAATGGATTAGAGTCCTCACTTTTGTTTGACCTTAAAACATATTTTAAATGCAGTATTTAGCTCTATGTATTTATTCATTTGTTTGTCCATTGTATACGGGGTGGTGTGTGGTATCCATGTGGAAGTCAGGGGACGACGTGCAAGAACTTGTGGGAATCAGTGCATTCCATCATGTGGGTCCTGGGGATCAAATTTAGATTGTCAGGCTTGGCTGCAAGCACCACTAACCACTGAGCCATCTTGTCAGCCCTAATTTTTAAAAACCACCTTGCTACATGCAATGGCATTCTGAGTAACTGGTGTTAGAACTCCAACATAGGAAGGACATCACAGCTGTGGGCTTTCCAGGAGAAATGTTTTTCAGAACAAATGTCTGAGGTGACCTGTCAGGAATTTCCTTACGGGCAGTCTGAGCATGGCTGACCGAGGAACTGACTGTTTCAGTAGCCGATGTAGCTAACTACTTATATCTTGGTGTTCTTTTTCTCTCCTCTCTCTGCATCTTTAGGAAAACCAGGGCCTGATGGTGATTTGGGTCTTAAAGGACAGAAAGGCTTCCCGGGCCCTCCAGGAAGCACTGGCCCTCCAGGTGTCATTTTAAAACTTATTCTTCTACCTCTCTGTCTGGAGAAAACACACTTTGTCCTTGAGATTAAGTATGCTGTCCTATCACTTGCAGAATAGTGGGGTTCATGACACTACCTAATTGAAGTATTTTTCAGTATAAAATACCACGGTCATCTCAGGATAGTACTAATCTAGCCATAGGTTTTTGGGTTGTTTTTTAGTTCATTTGTTTGTTTTTGTTTTTTGTTTTTTTTTTTTTTTTTTTTTTTACTATGAATGCAGTTCCACATAACTACAGTTCTGAAAAAATCAATACCTTTGGGCACTTTCTACTCTCTCCTTGGTATTGACAGTAGGCCATCAGAAGGGGGCCCTGTCTTTGAGTGGCATGTTTTGGGTTTCTGTTTGTTTCAGGCCCTCCAGGACTCCCAGGGCTTCCTGGGCCAATGGGTATGAGAGGTGATCAAGGATGTGACGGAATTCCTGGTCCTCCGGGAGAAAAGGGAGAAACCGGTACAGCCTGCTCTTCATCTATATATACATATAAATGAGTCATATGTATGTACGTGTGTGTGCTTGTATGAATGAATCTATATACATCTGCATGCAATATATGTCATATTAATTATATATGATATATTATTTATATATTATATATTATGTACTATACATTATATTTTATATATTGTACATTATATTATATATTAATTATATATGATATATTCTTTATACATTATATATTATGTATTTTGTATTATATATTATATAAAGTATATATAGGTATACATAGATTATATAATCTATATTATATAAAATTTGATATATAATATAGAATATATAGAATTCTATATACAATTACATATATTACATATATAATATTATATTATTATAAATAAATTAAATTTATTTATAATATATTCATAAAGTATAAATATATAATATAAATAAATTATAATAAATTATGTTATATTATATAAATTGATTTATATCTCATTGTGTATATGTATATTATTATGATTATATGTTATATGTATTATTTGTTATGATATAAGATCAAAGGATATGATAATCATCATAGAATATATATATATTATATGTAATCATTATATATAATACATATAAATATACAATAATATAGAATTATATAGAATTATATATACATAATATATAGTGTATATGCATATATTTATGGATTTATTCATGCTGTCGCCATTTTGTGGAAGTCAAGAGGATAATGTACAGGGGTTGAGTTTCCCTTTATGCCACATGGGTCCTGGGGAACTGAGTTCAGGTCATTAATCTGAGATGTATGACCCTTTACCACAGAGCTACCTCACTGACCCTTGCCTTTAATATTTATTCCAACCACTGATTTATTAATAGCATTTCACTCCATGTGGGTCTAATAAGTCTTCACTGATAGAATGGATGGTCTCTGATACATCCTCAGCATGTATCAATTGTATTTCCTTCACATATAGGACATAATGAGACTAATCAAATGTTAATATATCAAAATTACCTCTTACAGGCTTGCTGGGGGCCTACCCAGGCCCAAAAGGGAGCCCTGGTGTACCAGGTAGGCATTTCTTCTTCCCTGACCTTAAAATGCACATTTCCCAGTGCAGAATCTACTTCTCTGGGATTGACTTGTCAACAATGTAACTTGGCAAGTGAAAGATGCCCCAGTGATAATACTAAATATAGTCTTAATAGTCAGTTAAAACTATCATCACAATAAAGGAAACATTTCCCCAGCTGTGCCCTAGCCTATGGGATTCTCCTCTATGACAGTTTTTTAAAGCTATTCGTATGTATTTGTGTTGCTGCTGCTGTTGTTAGCTGGTTATTGCAATGACTCCACTCCTACAAGAATGCAGGTGGAGGTGGCTTCCCTGCTGTTGAGGTGCAGGGGTAATGCCATTTCCAGCCCTTGCACTGAGCTTGAAGTTTGTCAAGGGCTACCCTGAACCTCTATCAACATGTGAGACGTGACAATTTATCTAATATGTTCCTCAAAGTCTATGCATGTTTCACCACAGGTATACCTTTCTCAAGCCAGTGCCATAGGAGAAGCAGAGTCTTTGAAACACTTTTCCTTTCTGTAGAGAAAGAAGCCTAAAGAAACAGCAGATTGTTCAAACCTTTTAGCTATCTTGACTATCCTGACATGAATAGGAGTGTTTCAAGGCAGTGTTTATTAGTCATTAACCAATGATGGCATGAGACCCTGCAGAAGAGTTGATGTTGGAACTGAACAACACTGGAGCTGGAGTGTAAAGCAGACAGGAGCTACTCTTTCTCATCATTTATTAATGACTTGATTGTCAATCTCAGTGTTTGCACACTGAGCATGGAGCCTTTCCCTATCCCAGTGTCTAGTTGTAGAATTGTATACAAAAGAAAAGCTTCAGTTCGTATTGTTAGGCTAAGCTCAAAACTCACTGGAAGGAAAATGCTGTGTTTGCATTACTCTGCGTTGGACTGCAAATTAATTCAAAGAAAAAAATCACACCTTAGACCCAAAACAACACCAACACCAACAACAAAAGCTTTAAAAATAACCTATAGTCCAGTTATGCAAGTGATCACACACCTCGATGCTTCTCGGGTAACAAACCATGAAGAGTTCATCAAAACTCGGGAGACATGGATTGGTTTGCTTAGTTTATTCTCCCAGATCCTTTTTTTTTTTTTTTTATAATCCTTGGAGAGAGTTTCTTCCCCCCACTACCTCTCTCTCTCTTGAGTAAATACCAAAAATGAAAACATTTACAGATGTGGACTACATAGACTAGTTATATTGACTTTGAAACAGGAGTCAGAAAATGTCAAGAGATAAAAAAGCACACATTTCAGGCTATGGTAGCTATCATGCCTCTAGACAAGAGAAGCAGTCACCAATAACTAAAGTTAGTTAATTTTTAAAAAAAATATTTTGCATAAGAGGCATCAGGTCATATTTTTGTTGCTGAATATATTTTCAACACCTATATCACAACCTGTTTTTTTCTCTAGCTTAAGGTATTTATTTACTCAAAGGCAGAAACAACCCAAAAGTTAATATTAAATGCTAGGAATTCTTTTGAAATATCTGAAATAGAAGTCTACCTATCCTCAAATGTGAGAGAGCTGTCCTGACATTTCAGTTGATAAAGTATTCACTTGAAGAGTGTATAGATATTGTCTATTTCTGGTCTTTGACAATGATTTTTTTCTGAAATTCTTGCCACCAATGATGATAACTTGCCTTATATAAAGTTAAGTGTGTTCAGTAGAAAAAAATTTATCTGGATTCCAAGATGTAGAATCGCTCTATATTTTACATTCAAAAATCTAGCAAAATATTCCAGTATAAAATTAAGCTAATGTGATTAACAGCACAGAAAGGCTTAAACTGAAAATAAAGTAATATTAACTTTTCTACAATGGAAAATCATGGAAAAAATATTGACTTGGATAAAAGAATACATGAAGAATAATAAAATTATTTCCAGTACATTTTTATAAATGGCCTAGTTCTTACTAATTTCCCCAGATCCTAAAATGATGTTATCAAAGCACGTGATATCATCTGGTATACTAAAGTAGAAGAAATAATCACTATATCAAATGAGAATTAAAACTTAACAAGATTTCATACTAGAAAGCTACTATGACTCTACACACTGAGGAAATTATCCATTTAGAGAGACACTCTATATGAGAAAAGAATATGCAGTTAGAGATCCACTCTATACAGGCAAGAGATCAGCCAGCTTGGGTTCTACTTTCACAATCACTACATAGCAATGTTATGATTCCATTCCCAAATTACCTCCCCTTATTGGGGTCCAAGTCCCTTCTTGCTGTTTAGCAAACACTTATACAAAAATAAATCTGAGATGAAATTATTGAAAGTTTAATACCATGACTGAATATTAGTAGGATTTTTATTTTTTACTGAAAGTAACGATAAAAACTATTTGAAAACATATTATTTAATCTAAGTGCATTGGAATAATTACACTGGACATCATTAGCTCATTACACTTATCAAAAAAAAATACTGAGCATAATAAAGCCAAGCCAATGATGGAGAAAATGTTTTTCTATATTCTTAGAAGTAAAGTTGTAGTTAGCTAGTATTTGGGGAAATGAAGAGCTCTTGTAATTTATTTTTTAAAATAGTATATGGTAAACATAAAATGGTTAATATATTCCCAGTTGTTGTAACAGTTCTAAAATGATTAAGTATTATATCTTGCCTTAGTAAGTATAATTTACTGAAAATAATTTAATTTTATAGTTATTGTAGGTCATTGCAGAGAATCATCTCTTTGTTTTCTAAACTCATTTTATTAGAAACTCTTATACAGTGTTTATCCCAATCTGCTTTGTGGTGCATAGAACATTTCTTCTGCCAATCTGTGTCTCAAGGCTAAGGAAAATGATGTTTGCTCATTTAGTCCATAACAGAAAACATTATACCTCACAAGCAATACATGGTCAATAAATATTGAAATGAATCATTATGAATTTCAATTATGAGTGTGGTATTATTGGATTCAGAAATTGTCTCTTCCATATGAGACCATGTCAGGGATAATTGTGGTTAGTGACTGGTG
>JADRCD010177513.1:0-49103 GCA_019843815.1 Montemys delectorum
CTGCTTTGAAATGTTCCTTTTTATAAATAGTATACTTCTTATAAAGATAGTAACATTACTTCCATTTCTCTTGATTCCTTCAGCCCTCCATTTATGTGCTGTGGATGAAGCATCAAGTATGCACATATGACTTATGGATTTATCTGTACTTGTAATGTTTAGCACTATCACTCAAATTGAAAAAAAACTCAAACCACTATGGTTTAGTTGGAATGTTTCCAGAAGTTCAACATGAATAAAGATAGTGAACTTAATATTCATTTCAGTCCCACAATTTCAAGTTTTAAAAGGAAAAACCTCACTGGTTTCAATGATTAATCAAATTTTTTAAATAGAGTGAGAACCCTGCTATTAAAATGGAATTCATTTTTGTCAAAGAATAGATGTCCATGAGCTTTGTAATATTAAAAGTGACATGCAAAAGGAAATCTTGAGCAAAAGCAGCACAGAGAAGAAAGAAAGAAAAAAACATTATTTCAGGGGAAGTAACCAAAATGCAGGCTTAAACCATTTCAGAAACATGATATCACACATCTATATAAATGTTGAAACAAAACAAGTTTTAAATAGTTTTAAAGAAACCATTGCTGAGGTTTTATAGTTATGTATAGGCTGTTTGTGGGTCTTTTGTCATTATGTAATTAACGGTTACTAATGAGTTAGAATCAGTGAGGTTAATGGGCCATTCTCTGCATTTGCTTTCAATGCTTCAGGAAGAAACACTAAGCCACAGGGTGTGTATTGGGGGCTGGGAGGGAGATTAAGATTAAGGCAAGCACAATGAATGCATAGACAAAAAGCAAAAGCTGTCAAATAGCTCTCTAATAAAAGTCCAGAAGGTGCCCTCTTCTCTTTTTTGATATTTCCTCTGACAAGGACTGAGGGAGTAGAGTTTTACACACACACACACACACACACACACACACACACACACACACACACACACACGGAGGGTTTTTATTTATGAAACCGTAGTTTTTCCAGGATCACCAATTTGCAAAATTTGCCTAAGAGTACTTCTAGAGGGCAACACATCACTTTCCTCTTTGTTAAATTTGTTTATTTCTTACTGAATTTACACATTGGACCTAATCCCTTTGGCCTCAGGACATTTTTAAAAAGGAAAAAAGAATGAAAAATTAAAAAAAATGACACCATTATAAATAATTCCAGCAATTCTATCTGAAAAGGTGGAAATGTAAAAATGGTAAATAATATATACATGAACAAATGCCAGTTGTCCCCAGGAAAAAATATATTTGTAGAGTCAGATGAACTAGTCAAGTACGAAAGATTCTCACATGGAGCAACCAGCACTGAATCTGCCATCAGGGTTTGGTAAGCAAAGAGAATCTAATTTTAAATTTGCTTTCCAGACACCTGGGTCCTCTATGAATCAGGCTAAGATGAGAGAACACTCTTGCCCAAATCTTGCTACCACTAGAACCAGCTGTCACAATCACATACCTGCCCACTCCCAAGGGTCAGTCAGAGACACTTATTACAGTTGAGGGTCACAACTTAGGCTACAAGCTAGTTCCAGACATTGATCCTAAATAAGTTAACTAAAATATTCAAAATAAAAGGAAAATCAGGAAAAAAAAAAAAAAAACCTTTGGATAAAGAGATAGAGATAACCAGTGACCTGCCCAAGGAAATCTTTGGATCCTAAACTAATATTAGTGTTTAAACAGAAGGCTATGTATGCATTTGAAGATCCAAATAGTCCTGTCAAGGTGTAGTTCTGCCTACCATTTATCCATCCTTGCTGGACTTAGTCATATTCTGTAAAGTACTCTGATAAGTTGCTAGAAGAGTGTGAACTCTCCTAATGACAAATTTCTTTTCCGACTGAATTTGTTTCCTTCCCCAAACATTAGATTCCAGGGGAAATTTCCCGTTCCTTTGGGATATATTCTTTCAATAATCTCATAGTCAGATTGAGAAACTTAAATGTCTCTTTAGAATATCATAGGCTTCTTTTGAGACTAGGAAAGAGAAGGAGACATCCTGAAAACCTAAAAGTATTTTCTGCTTTCCTCTCTCTTCTAATTCCCTCAGTTATGGACAGTGAAGGAGGCTATGTATGTTAGCTGCCTGCTAGACCATCTCATTGAGTCCTACACTAATAGCTTTCTCTTGTCTCTAAATATGTCATTGAAACAATATGCCAAAAATCCTGAAGTGAACTTCTGGATTGAGTAAATGGGACTGTCCTTTCATAAACTATGACAAATGAAGTAATTCAAAGTCTAGAAATGTCTATAATCATAGCATGCTCAATCTCTATTGTTTTTTATTTCCATGAGGATCTCTGAATTACATCCTGTAATATAGAACATGTGTGATGTCACTCCACAGTAAGGTCTCAGAAGAAGCTTATGCACACTCACTGTGCTGCAGGAGGCTGTGAGGATGAGCATTCATCCATTCAGAATGGAGACTTTATAGGTAAGTAGAGGACAATGATAGAGAGAAGAGGATGTGTGAATGACATGAGAGGTGGCTGTCTACCTGTAAAGAGAGCTGCCTCAGAAAAATCTTTCCTCTCTCATAACTTCATCTTATACAAAGGAAATTGATAGCTGTTGTTCAAAGCAGCCAGGCTGTGGCACTTTGCTCTGCTAAGCCTAATATGCTTTGGTTCTCTGCAATGCTCCCTATACAAATTACAGAGGTACAACTATTCACTCAGTATCTTAGAAGCATTGACCACAATCTATGCTAACACCCACGCTGGACAGACTCTGGTCAGGATGAATTGTCCCCCATTGGGACTCTGGGGGAGACATGTTTAAAAGGGATGTCTCTGTAACTGAGTTAAAAAGAGCAGACTTTGCAAAGTGGGTATTTTGATACAGGTACGTAAGAATGTGGGCTGCAGAACTGTTCCAAAGTTTGCCTAAAATGGCTTTAGTTCATGAAGGGTGCAAATCAGGGTATGTTTTAGCAATGTCAAAGAAAATATGACAGTAAGTATCAAGGTGTATGGCAGTGGTCTGTTCAGGCAACTTAGGCTCAGTCGAGTAATAGGACTTCAACCCTGGAACCTCAGTGGGAAATTTCTACCTGCATGGGAGCAGAAGGAGTTCGGCCATAACTCCTGAGACTTTGGCTCCTGTTTCAGTCACAACCTCTCACAGCTGTCCCCACAGGAGATGTGTGCTCTATTAAGCAGACAATGCCCCAAGCTCCCAGCATTCTAGCTGGACCCTACCCCCAGTCATCTGACCACAGCTAGGCATGACTCGCCCCAAAGACAGATAGCCACACAATATAATGGGTGATTTGCCCTCACCTCTCTCTTGCTCTTTGTTTCCTCTCTTGCTCTCTGTCTCCTCTCTTGCCTTCTCCCTCTCTTTCCTGATCTTTGTTCTCTTCTATTGCCTTCTTGCTCTCCTGCTTCCTTTCTTTCCTTTCTCTCTCTCTCTCCTCTCTTCTCCTCTCTTTCCTCTCCTTTCCTTCTCTCTACTTGATCGGACTATTTTCTCTTCCCTATAATAAAATATCTCAATTATACATTGCCTCCTTTTTGACTAATGCACCCTGCCACAAGCCTCAGCTGCAGAGAGAGAGACCCAGGCTGCAACAGTGAGCCACCAGGCCACACAGCAAGATAAGAAACTAGCAAATGGGAAGTCATGAACTATTTACTATGAATTCACATAAGTTTATCCTTCCTGAAAACTTTTACTTTAAGACTATAAAATAATCTCAAAGTTTGGAAGAAGTTTAATATTTTCATGTCCTACCTCATTCCCTCACTATTGCCTACTTCTGACAGAGAAGTGCTTTACTTAACCAACATTTATCTTTGTTGACCTATTTTCTTTTTTCTTGTTCTTGGGGTTCATTGTCTTAAACGTAGTTTTGCATGATTCAGGGTATAAATTACTAGTAATGATGGAAAAGCAGGTAATTGTGGGTATTTCTTCTTGCCTATTGTTTTATTCCAACAACTCCAGAAAAAAATGAATTTACCAAATTTCTCAGAGCCATATCTGCCATTAATTGCTTATGGTCATATCTGCTTAATTAGCTTATGACCATATCTGCAATAACGTAACTTGGTTTATGTCACATAATTTAATATACATTCCTTTGTTTTGTCCCATAGCCTAAGTAAATAGACAGATTTTGAATTCAATCACAGATATCTTCCTATCTGCATTTTTCATTTTTCTTTCTGTGTGTCTCTGAATACACGATATATCCTTTTTGTCCTTCAGTTTCCTCAACTATAGCAGTTACTTTAAGATGCTTAAGTAAAATAATGTGCATAACATGCTAGTATAGTTCTTGGCCCGCAGGTAGGTAAAATTCAAAATACAGATAATACACAAGACAAAAATAAAATGTGTTCTTTTCTCTCTTATAAATATAAATATTGGAGCTCAAAGAGTAACAGAATTTGTTCAAGGTCACAAAACTGGCAGGTATGCTACTGGACTTTTATCCTAACCCCAAAAGCTTATCCTTACAACATATGAAACACTTACTCTACAATAAGTTGGATATTTCATGACATTCTGAGAGAAATAATTATATGAGTCTATAGAAAGTATGGATTCAACCCTAATTCTTCTAACTGCTTTGGCCACTGTTGTTGAAGTATGCACCATGTTTTTACTGTTACTATAAAAGTAACATCTAAGAGGCCTATAGAATCAGGTTTTACTGTACAACATTTAGTTTCCTTTTAAGAGAACATTGACTATAACTGTGAATATGAATTGATTCCAAGCTAAACATGCCATTAAATAGCACTGGGTTTCCTTTTAAGCTTTCAGAGTTCCATAGCAATATGTCTTTCATTTTGCAGCATGTACTTGATTTCTTCATAGATGTATTTGATGATATGACTCAGGCCTGTGCACAATTATTAAATACTCTTCTAAGAAAAGCCAGACAGCTATTCCAGGTAGAAGAATGGAAAAAAAAAAAGACTCATCTTTATTATTTGCTAAACCATAATCTCTCTAGCAACATTGTAAGCAGTGAATTTAAGGAAGACAATGGAGTATAAAACCTGCAAGTGTGTGCAGTTGCAGTGGTCTCAGCATAGAGATCAGGAAGTGGAGTTGCTTCACTCTCAAAGCACAGTGAGCTAAGGGCTCTGATCCAAAACTGTAAAAATAGCAAGTTAATTGTCTTATATTTTCCTGCAACAAAGTATCTATAAAAAAGCATCACTTTTTATACCACATCTGGACATAAATCATCTAGTTTGAGTCAGAGTCCTTTATACTTGATAGAAACGCAGTATAGGCAAGAAGCTCCTCCAGCACTGGTTTTTGTAGCTCTTGGCAGTTGACACTGGGGAGTGGCAGAAGTCGACGGCATGGACCAGTAGAAGACTGTGTGCTCCAGGGTCCTAGCTCTCCTGCAAGCCTTGGGTAACGGCACCGGCACCTATAGCACTAAGGCAGTAGCTCTCAACCTTCCTCGTTCTGTGAACCTCTCTCATGTTGTGGTAACCCCCAACCATAAAATTATTTCCTCACCAGTTCACAGCTGAAATTTTGCTACTGTCATGAATCGCAACGTACATATCTAATAGCAGGATATCTGATATGGGACCTCCGAAGAGGTTATGACTCCTAATTTGAGAACTGTTGCCTGACAGTGTCTTGTGTTCATCTAGAGACAGTCTTGTGTTGACAGAGACCTTATTCTGGGCCACTCTTTCATGATTTCCGAGCCTTTGAGAGCAGGAAGTACCACGGATCCTAGACTTGCAGTGTCTAAGATCCTTTTGGTCCCGTTGCTTAAGAGTTCTATGGAATTTTTCCAGGGACTAGAGCCTTGCATCTTCTTTTCTCTGGCTCTTTACAGCTTTCAGTCCTATATTTTCAGTTCAGCCTCTCTCTTGGATTCTCTCTACTTGGGAAGGTTCTCTCATTCCTTGCCCGAGTGCTCTACTGAATTAGCAGCTGTGTCCTGTTGCTGAGGCCAGTGTCATGGCTGGTATCACCAGGGCATCAGGTTCTTGCTCCTGTGTTTGCTGCTGATTGTGCCAATATCATAGCCACTTTGAAACGCCACTGCATATGCTGTTAATGCTGGTGAGGGTATTTGAGCAACTATGAAGTTACTGGCCACTGTCTGCCTCTCCTGTTCATGCAGTTTATTCCAGTCCCTCTAGAGTCACTGCTGATCCACCCTCGGGGTCACTGCCATCACTCCATCTTTGTTAACAAACCAGCCAGGTCTAATAAAGATAGATGTCAAAATTAGGAAGGAAGTACAACAGAAGTCCTTATGTTCGAAGCAACAGAATTGGTTTTATAAAAAGATGGCTGTTTTGATTTGTCTGAGATGTTGTACATTAATCTTTAGCATTTGAATGCTTGGTCATTAGTGGGTGTTTGGATAATATAATGATGTGTGGTGTTGATGGATAAGTATACCACTAAGGAAAGGCTTTGGGGTTCCAAACCACTTACACCATTATGAGCATGCTCTCTGCATGGTCCTGTTTGTATTTGGAGATATGAGATCTTAGTTGTTGCTCTCACGGCCTACTTATCCATGCTATGCCCTTGCCACTAGCCCAGACTTTAACCCTTTGTTAGCTCAAATCAAATTCTCCTTTTTATTACTCGCTTTGGCCACATAATGCAACAGTTTACTTCCACAGAGAGGGGGGCTGTTTGCAGCCATCACAGCAGACCTTCATGAGGCTTAAGTGTTGTATTAAAGATTTCATGATACTGTCCCTTTTGTAAAAGTCACAACCATTTCTTCACTGGCAGGTCAAGAGAAAGGTTTTCTTTCTGGTTTGGCTGGAAAAAGCTGAAGGGTTATCTAATATACATTGAAGCTTTTCATTGTCTCACAATCTGACATTAAAACAGTCAAGCTTGGTCAGGGGAGGGATTTACACACCTTTACTAGCCTGGGTTGTCCTGCATCCTCACTCACTAGTCATGTTGCAACCTCAAGGAGTCAACTGTTGAGTATTTGGATATCATTATCATCTCCAAACACCTACTAATGACCAAGCATTCAAATGCTAAAAATTAATGTGCAGTAGGTTTCTTTGCCATTTGTTAGACTATCTCATACTCAAGACATCCAGCTAGCAAGGAAAAGTCCAATAAGTGTAAGTTAAGAAGTCAAGTTACAGCCACGCTCCTACATTTCATCCTATTTCATAGGAACATCAACATTAGCAAGAGTTTTCACACAAGAACTTAACACTTAATATTATAGTGATTTTAAAAGTATTTAGTAGGATTTTAAACATTACTAATCTCCTACTGAATGTCCAGGGTGAGATGAAACCCCTTTATCTGAAACAAAAGGGCATGTATTTTGAATGTTCCAATAGATCTGCCATTTTTATATTGCATTATAAAAGTGTTTGTTGGGTAACAAATTTAAAGTTATATATGCAGCCAATGTTAAGTTCATGCCATTTGCTAAATTAGGAAAATAAGAAACAGATCTGTGTTAGTTGTCTTTCTAAAAATTTGTAAAAGTTTTTGTTTATTTTTGCCTAAAACATATTTATAAATTTTATGTATGAGGGCTCTATCTGCATGCACTCCTGCATGCCAGAAGAGGGCACCAGATCTCATTACAGATGGTTTTGAACCACTATGTGGTTGCTGGGAATTGAATACAGGAAATCTGAAAAAGCAGCTGGTGTTCTTAACTGCTATGCCATTTCAAAGATCTAAAAATTTTAAAGAGGGTTTCCTATACGCCAAGTTATCCTTGACCTGACTCTCCTTGACCCTCCAAGTTATCCTTGACCTGACTATCCTTGACCCTCCAAGTTATCCTTGACCTGACTCTCCCTGACCCTCCAAGTTATCCTTGACCTGACTCTCCTTGACCCTCCAAGTTATCCTTGACCTGACTCTCCTTGACCCTCGATGTATTACTCTTGCTGTACTGTAGCTAACATAGTTGCCTTCTATCTTCTCTAGCATGCATGAAACTGTGCCAAACTAGTTTAGCTTGTAAATGGATTAAAAACTCAGACCTTAGAATTTTTTGGAACTTAAATGACCTTCAAGATAATAATTATTTAAATGGTCTTCATGATTGACTCTTTTAAAATTTGGAAATAAGGTATTTAAAGAGAAAAAAATGGAAAAAATATGCCTATACTTATCAGAATTATATACTAGTGGAATCAGATGATACATAATATGTTATAATTATTTAGATTAATGTTCTGAAATAAAGACAAATGGCGCCATGTTATTAACTCAGAATACTATAATTGAAGACAATCAATTGGATGCTTATAAACAACAAAACATTATTCTCTACATTTTTTGAGGGTTGAGAAGAACTTTGATCAAGTCACTGGAAGATGTGGTGTTTGGTGATGGTCATTGCCTGAATTATGGATAGCTATATTTTTCAGTGTGTCCTCACAAGGCAGAAGAGTTGAAGGTGTTATCTAGGAGGACATTGATCAAGGACACTAATTCATGAGGGCTGTGCCTTCATTAACTTATCACTTCTCAGAAGTGACACCAGCAAATTCTACCACAGATGAGCTAGGGTGGTGTGAGGTCAGGGAGGGAGGTGCTGTCATCTAGCCTCAAGTAGTTTGAGAGGACAAAATCATTCTGTGTGTTGAAAATGTCAAGGTCTTGACAGAGGAATAGAGCTTATTTCTGAAGTATGACTCATCAAGAAGGTGTCTAAGAAAAAATCTGGAAGGTCATTGGATAGGTTTCCATTTACAACTGAGCATTTTTTTTCTGTGTGATGCAATCCAAAGTTATGTAAAATGTCATGAGAACAAACTTCTAACTATGAACATTCGAAGCAATTGTGATCATAATTTCCAAAACTCAAAATTGAAAAATAAGCTATGGTACATTTATATGACAGATTACTATGCAAATGAGCTCTTGAGCTATGAAAAACATTAAGGAAGCTAGATATGTATTGGTAATGAGAGACCAAACCTACTTCATCTTGGGACTGGCCTCCATCTTCAAGAAATGAAAAGAAGCCTGAGAAATTGACCTGCTGCAGAACCCAAGCTGCATTCACATATCAGGAAGGACACCGCAGCTCATCCTGGGCAGAGTTATTCCCTATCTACTTCCTAATAATAGAGACTAGTCTGATTGTTTTGGATGTAAAAGCCGGTTTGTGATTGTATATGGTCTTGCTTCAGAGCAGCCACCTGTTGGCTTATAGCCATTCTATTACATGCTTGTCAGACAGGACTCCTCCTCCCTCACCCCCTCACCAGTTCCTGTTTTCCTATAAAAGTTTGTCCTGTGAGGGTTCAAGGCTGCTCTGCTTTCCCTTCCCATCCTGCTGTGTCAAAGTTGAAGAGGGATCCAAGACCAAGCTTGTAATAAGAAGACATTGGATATGACTCCTTGGTGGTCTTTCAGGTTCCCAATGGCTTTCTGTCATACAGTAACACAATAAAGTCGATTAAAAAATAATGTTTATCATATAGATTTCCACTATTTAAAACGTCTTTGAAAAGTAAAGCCAATGAAATTATATCCAGGAGTTCTCTAGAAGGAAGAAGGTACAAATTAGCAGAGCATTTTCATTTTCAAGCAACTAGACTATTATGAATGAATAACAAATATGGGTCATTATAGGTTTACATAATTCATAAATTTATGACAATAAAAACTTCAAAAAAATCTGTCTAGCTGACACACACACAAAAAGGTCTGTGTCTGCCAACACTGATTGGCTGATTAGAATTTCTCTCTGTGGAGAGACTGGAAGGTTCCAGGTCCAGGCTAATTACCTTATCTTGGTTTTAATTCTGGCACTCAAATTCTGGCACTCAAACAGTCATTCCTTGTTTCTCTGTGCAGGAAATGACAATTCAACAATTTATGATAATCAATAAAACCCTTTTAGAATCTATTAATTAGCAGTCAACTAGTGCCTACAAATCCAAAAGCTAAAAGTGTCATCAGATAGCATCTGAGGCCTATAGAAAAGTTTCCCCGTCTGGATGTACATGTCTTACTGATATACCCACCACTGTATTTTACACTTGCCTTGATTTATTACTGTCTTTGTTTAGTGAAGCCATAAACACTTCACAAAACTTGAAAGTCTGGGGTGCTTAAATCTGTGTTTGCAGGCCATGGTCACACAAAATGGTTCCAGAATAAACTATTTCTTATTCCGTTTAAGATAAGAGCTGTGTTTTCTCTGTTGACATTTATAACATAAAGAATAGCACTAATGTAAGCACATAATAATGGGCTGCAGCCAATCGCATACCAATATTAATTTATTAGTTGCAACAAAGGAACAGTGAATGCACAATATTAGTAACAGAAGACTGGAATGACTGAGTAGGCATATAAGAATTCAAGCTACCCCTCATTGTATTGTAGTGTAAATCTAAAACCATCTTTCCCAAAAGCAAGACAAAAGAAAGTGTGAAGATTCTGAACAAGGAGCTGCCAACTGTGGTTCAATTAGGAAAAAGCTGAAAGAAGTTGAGAAGGAGGCCAATCCTGTAGGTGGACCATTAGTCTCAATTAACCTGGACCCCAGAGATCTCTCTGACAATGGACCACCAACCAGGAAGCATACACCAGCTGATATGAGGCCCTCAGCACATATACAGCAGAGGACTGCTGGGTCTGGTTTCACTGAGAGAAGATGCACCTAACCCTCAAGAGGCTGAGGCCCCAGAGAGTGGGGAGGTCTTGTGGGGTAGGGACATCCTTGTGGAGAATGGGGTCAGGGAAGGGTATGCAGTATGGACCACTCAGAAGGTGGACCAGGAGAGGGATAAAATCTGAAGTGTAAAAAAAATAAGATTAAATAAAATTAAGAAAAAGAAGGAGGAGGAGGAGGAGAGGGAGAAGGGGAAGAAGGGGAAGAAGGAGAAGAAAGGGAAGAGGAAGAGGAAGAGGAAGAGGAAGAGGAAGAGGAAGAAGAAGAAGAAGAAGAAGAAGAAGAAGAAGAAGAAGAAGAAGAAGAAGCCACCAACATGACCAGAGTGAGGACTTCAAGGTTACTGGAGAGGAAGTTCAAATGAAGCCTGGTAGCAAATGAGTGCTCCAACACTGCAGCGGTGAGTGTGGAGAACTTGACTTGACTTCTGGCAGCTGGGTGAGTCCACAATCTGAGTGTGTTTTCAAAAATTCATTTGAAATCTATGAAAACTCTAGTAGTAAGTAGGCTTCTGAGAGTTATTTGGTTTGTGAGTGATCTTTGACCTTATACAAGATACTTCAGAGAGACTACAAGTCCCTTCTATAAGTGTGAACACAGTCAAAGTTTATGTGCATGAGGTATGAGTCCTACTTAGGGACTAAAAATGCTAACTCTCTTTTGTTTTCTGGACTTCCTAGGCTCTGCTCTAGAACTATAAGAAATAAAATTCCAGCAGTTTTTTTTTTTTTAATTTACATGTGTCTATATTGACACCTGTCTTAGTCAGGGTTTTTATTCTTGTACAAACATTATGACTAAGAAGCAAGATGGGGAGGAAAGGGTTTATTCAGCTTATTTCCATGTTGCTGTTTATTACCAGAGGAAGTCAGGACTGGAACTCAAGCAGGTCAGGAAGCAGGAGCTGATGCAGAGGCCATGGAGGGATGTTCTTTACTGGCTTGCTTTTCCTGGCTTGCTTAGCCCGCTCTCTTATAGAACTCAAGACTTCCAGCCCAGGGATGGCACCACCCACAAGGGGCCCTACCCCCTTGGTCACTAATTGAGAAAATGCTCCACAGC
Organism: Montemys delectorum; assembly: GCA_019843815.1. Classification (NCBI taxonomy): domain Eukaryota; kingdom Metazoa; phylum Chordata; class Mammalia; order Rodentia; family Muridae; genus Montemys; species Montemys delectorum. The sequence continues at coordinate 11,707 of JADRCD010177513.1, forward strand.
TGGATCTCATGGAGGCACTTCTCCAACTGAAACTCCCTTTTCTGTGATAACTGCAGCCTGTGTCAAGTTGACACACAAACCTAGCCAGTAGACCGTAGTGGCTATTCCTGGTTGTCAACTTGACTATATCTAAAATGAACTACAATCCAAAATTAAAAGGCTCACCTGTGGCCCTAATCTAGAGACTAAGAGGTACAAATTTCCAACCTGAATCTTGACATAGAGACCTTGAAAAATAGTGGCTATGAATCCCAGAGGATTAACATAAAAAACTCTATGAATTCAAAATCATCTGGGATTAAAAGTGTGGTAGCATAGTGACTATAAATCCTAAAAAATTAAGACTAAAAGATCTACGAGTTCAAGCAAGGTCATCTGTGGTTAAAGGTGTAGTGGCACACACCTTTAACCTGGGCCACACTTTTTGCTGGAGACCCATATAAAGACATTAAAAAAAAAAAAAAAAAAAAAAGGCTCGCTCTGCTTCGCCTGCTTGCCTTGTAAAACTGAGCAACTGCTAGATCCTTAGACTTCCATTCACAGCTGCTGCTGACCATTATTGAGAGTTGATTGTTGAGAGTTAGACTACAAACTGTAAGTCATCAATAAATTCCTTTACTACATAGAGACTACCATAAGTTCTATGACTCTAAAAAACCCTGACTAAAACAACACCCATAAACTCATGTGCTCTCTCTCTCTCTCTCTCTCTCTCTCTCTCACAAACACACAATCACACCACTACCACCGTTACTGCTATCACTATAACATACGTAAACATACAAACCTACATATACACAAACAGAAAAGAGCTGATGTGATACAAATAACCAGAAGAAGTCTATAAATTAAGAAAAGTAATTTCAGTATAATTAAATGCTGGGGTATTTTTCTAAAATGCATTTGATATCTCAAGGAGCAGTAAATGATTGGCCATTGATTCTGGTTACAGAAAAGTTATCAATGACCTTGATATGGATAGTTTTCCAAGTATCTTAGAAGGAATACTGGCTTTATTGGGTTGAAGAAACAATTGAGAGCTGAAAAAAAGGCTAAGTGGTAAACAACCCTTGCTATTCTTATAGAAGATTCAGGCTCACTTTCCAACATCTACTTAGCAGCTCACTAACATCTCTAGCACCAGTTACAATGGGACTTATATGATTTCCTGACCTTTATGGTGCCTAAATGCAAGAAGTGCAATTCATACAGGTAGGTACACACATATACACATAAAACAAACAAATATATATGTGTGGAAGAAAGAGTTTTAGTTGAATAAAATATAGGTAGCCTGAATTCCTAATATTTGAAAGTTTTACTAGGATGAAGTAGACAGAAATATTAGACATGGGATGAGATTCAGTTAAAGAAGATTTCTGGTCTTGTGCTTTTGACTAGAGTCAAGAAAAAGATGAACATGAAGCTAATCCACAGAAATCACTTCACTGGGATACATTGGAAGACATTTGGTGACAAAGTACTATACTTTAAAGTTAAGCTTCAAAACTACTCCATTTTCCCAACATTAAGGAAAGCTGCAATAGGGGGACCACAGTATAAGGTCAGCCTGGACAATTGAGTTGACAAATGTCTTAAAATTTAAAAATACAGACTAACGACAATGGATCCAGCTCTCTGGTAAGGCATTTATCAAGCATGCATGAGGTCCTGAATTCAGCCCAAAGTTCACCAAGTACAGGGGAGGTGGGGATGAAAGAGAGAGAGGGAGTCAAGAGAGCACAGTATGAGACAGATTTCAAGTTTCCTACTGAGCTAAGTGGATGAGTGGGATGGATAACAAGTTATGGAGGAGAACAGGTCTGTCAAAAGAAACACTAGGAAATATCTGATTTTACACATATGGAGCTCAGCTGTTGCCACCAGACTCTTTTGATGACCGAGTTGTTCATGAAGTTACACGATTTCTTTTTTGGTTGGCCAGGGTATTAAGCTGCAGTGTCATCTCTCCCTCCAAACTGAAGATAGGACAAGGCAGAGAAACATACACATTGGATTGGAGACACACCCACAGAAGCTTTGGTAGGAACCATGATTCAGTATGAAAATCTAAACTGTCATTACAAATTACTGGTTATTCTGTGTGAAAAGCTTGGGGGTTAAAACTTCCCAGGAGGAAGCAGTATGTACATGGCTCTTATGAGTTTTATCTCCCAAACCTCTTAATGAGAAAAGAAAGGAAATAACTGGAGCCTTATGTTCAACAGATATACCCTAAGAAGAGCTATTTTACCTTAATGCTCTCTACTGGAGCTTTATCAGAGCCTAGGTCACCTACTCAAGAGAAATATCCAATTGCATCATGTTCCAGCCCTTGCTCCCTGTTTAAGTACTCTGGTGTTCTAAGAAACACTGTGAGGTTCCCTATCTAGACACACTTTCTCACCAAAGAATTGAAAACTGTTCATGGGAATCTCCATTGGTTCTCATGCCCAGATTACATCATTTTGCTGTCTACTTAGACGTGTTTCTTCTGCCTCCATACCTGTGTAGCTTTCAAGAAAAAATACAGAGGTGGATGCTCTCAGCCATCCATTGGACTGAGCACAGGGTCCTCAATGAAGGAGCTAGAGAAAGGACCCAAGGAGCTGAAGGGGTTTATAGTCCCATAAGAGGAACAACAATATGAACCAAGCAGTACCCCCAGAGCTCCCAGGGACTAAATCACCAAGCAAAGAGTGCACAAAGAGGGACCCATGTCTCCAGGTACATACGATGTAGCAGAGAATGGCCTTGTAGGCCATCAGTATGAGGAGAGTCCCTTGGTCCATATGAAGGCTCGATGCCCTAGTGTAGGGAATGCTAGGACAGGGAAACAGGAGTGGGTGGGTTGGTGAGCAAGGGGAGGAGGGAAGGGATAGGGCGTTTTCAGTGGGGAAACCAGGAAAGGGGATAACATTAGAAATGTAAATAAAGAAAATATCTAATAAAAAGTTTATATTGCATACAAAGGGGGCCATGATGATTTTAGGAGGAAAAGCCATCATCTGAACTTGGGTGAGAATTTTGAAATTAATGGTTCTGAAACTTAAAACAAACATCATTATTAGATTTAGGAAACCAATGGATAAAACAGACAACATGAAGAACAGATGGGCAATATAAACATGGAAATCTTGAAAAAGAACTGAAAAAAAAGTGAGATATAAAAAAGACTAGCATGGTATTTTAAATATTTGTATAAATTCATTAGTTAACTGAGGAAAGCATCTCTTAGCTTTAGTTTAGCAGAGTTCTAAACTGAAGAAAAATATAAAGCAGAGGAAAAGATGGATCAGAAATACAACAACAACAACAAAACTAAACTATATAAATTGACCCTTGTGTAAGGTGCTTATCCCAGTGAGGACAGAAGGTACGCTGACCTCCCTGGAAGTCAGTGCTGCTGGTCACAGACTGAGGAAGTCCAAACAATATCTAGCAGGTTTTCAGAAACAAACAAAGACACAAAATATCTACATATGTGGATATTCCAAGCAGCCAAACTGCAGAAAATCTGAGATAAACAAATAAAAAAAATGGGAGCTAGGTGAAATAATTTTCTCTCTCTGTGGGATAATCAAAATCCATTAAAACAAGAAAAGAAGGAGCAAATTATCAGAATAAAAAACTGCTTACCAACTTAGAGATAATTTTTTTTCTGCAAAACATATTTGACTAAGTTATTGGTTCTAAACCACATCAAACAAGTGACACTGCAGTTTTTTGTTTGTTTGTTTGTTTGTTTGTTTGTTTCGAGACAGGGTTTCTCTGTGTAGCCTTGGCTGTCCTGGAACTCACTTTGTAGACCACACTGGCCTCAAACTCAGAAATCCTCCTGCCTCTGCCTCCCAAGTGCTGGGATTAAAGGTGTGTGCCACCACCACCCGGCTAACACTGCGGTTTTTATGAGAGGAAAATTATATAGGCCAGCAGTCAAGAAGCATAAAGAATGAAAGGCATTAGACAGGGCAAATATAAGCAAAACTGAAAGAGTTCATTTTTCCTATTCTTAAACTATCTAACAGATAATAATTCTTTCAAACTAGCAGGCTTTTTCTCACACTTATATTAGCTCCTTGAGAATTTTATTCAATGTACTTTGATCATATTGACTATTAAGAGATGCAAAATATATGGATATAATTATGTTTAATAGTATGGCCATTCATCAGAGTACTAGTAACATGTTTCTCTCTCAGGAGCCCTGTGACCCCTCTAACCACAAGCTCTTGGACTCAAACACGGTACCATGTATAACTTTTTACTTGTGGAATAGATCTTCGATCCAGTCAGAAAGTTATTGATAACTTCCATGACATTTTTGCCTCAATTGTACTAATAAGCACAGTTTGCCAGGTTGGTCATTATTGTAGGTGCCATGGTATATACCTGAGTAACCTCAGCTGCTTCCTTTCTTCCTTTCCATCATGTGAAAGCTAGCCAGTAGAGACGAAGATGATGCCATAGGTCAACAGCATGCTCTTTTTTTTTTTTTTTGAAAGGATATGCATAGTTAAAGCCTCAATGTAACCTTGAGTTTTTCCACCAGTGGATAAGTTCCCCATAATAACAATTCTGACACTTCTTATGTTTGAATACATGTCTAAGCCAAAGCATTGGGTCACTCTCTGACTGGCTTATAACTTAATTATCCACTTTCTATTCTAAGTCATGCATATAGCCAGTTACTTTTGCTCAGGTTTCATACACCTGTCTTCTTCTATCTGGAGTGAATCTCTTTTTGCACCTCACTCTATTCCCAGAAATCCTCTCTCTGTACTGGAACTTCTTCCTCCATATTTCCTGCCTAAGCTAACAGGTCAATAGCATTTTATTGACAGATGACCTTTCCATAGAGAACAAGAGATTTTTCTGTACAGACATGAGTTCAATTCCTGGCACATACATCAGTATAATTTAATGTTTAATTTAAAAATAAAAATGATACATCAGTATCATTGTTTTTATAATTTTTATAATTGTTTTGTTGCACTTTTGCAATTATTTATTTATTCACTTATTCATTCCTCCTTGTGTTTGTGTGTGTGTGTGTGTGTGTGTGTGTGTGTGTGTGTGTGTTTGTGTGTGTGTGTGTATTTCTGTGTGGTGTAGGTAGGTAGTCAATTTTCAGTAGTGGATTCTTGCCTTTCACCATATAGTCTGAAGACATTGAACTCAGATTGTCAGGCTTGCAGAGCAGCCTTTGTTAGCTGATCCATCTTACGAGCTGTCAAACATAACATTTCTTGGTCTATAGACCTGATCCATTGGTTGAGAACAGTGAGTACTTTCCCAGAGGACCCACATGGTGGTTACAAGACACTCTTGGAACCTCATAACCACCTGTAACTCCAATTTCAGGGGATCTGACACCGTGTGGCCTCTGCAGGCAGCAGGTATGCAGGCAGACATACATGTTGACAAAATACATGTACACAAACACACACACATACATGCACAGACATTTTAAACAACACTGTTCTTAAGATAATAGCTTGTTCAAAGCAATGCATTTTGTAACTGCAACTTGTAATGTGTGTTAGAGTGCTGGTACAATGGAAAAGAAGGAGGTATCAGGTGTACTTTATTATTATAGTAGATATTTGCTCTGCCTGTAACACTGCAGAGTGTCTTATGGAAACAAATTTGTATTAATTTTAGAAGTTTATAATAGGACTATATTAAAAAAGAAAAGAAACTTATATTTTATGTGCCAGGAACTGATAGATCTGTATATTGTCATCTAGGTGAAAATTAAAATTGTTAGAGACAAAGATAGATACCACACTGAAAATATAACCTTGAGCCAAACATATTAAAACATAAGATAAAATTACTTAAAATCTCTAAGAGTTACAAAAATGGTTCCAGCTAGTATTATCTCATGAAGTCAATTGATATTAAGACTTAAGGAAGAAGGGTTTCAAAATGGTCTTGAAGAAATGTATAGAATCACTTATAAAAGGAGGGACATCATATATCTTACTCAATAGGGTTTATGTTTTTAAAGATTATGAGTTTTATAGTATACACCCTTTATTTTGTAACATACAGTCATTTAAAATGTCTGAGAACATTGTGTAGATTGTATTGGTGCAGTATGTGAATAGTCTCCAGATCAATGATTGTCAACTTTTCTAATGCTACCACTCCGTAGTATAGTTGGTTTGATCCCCAACTACAACGTTTTTTTATTGTTATTTCATAACTGTAATTTTGCTACTGTTATTATTCCTAATGTAAATATCTGATGTACAAGATATCTGATATGCTACACACAAAGGGATCATACTGGATGAGAACCATAGGTCCAAATAAAAGAGTATGAAACATTGAGACGGTGTGGAATGCAAAGAGGAAAAGGTCTTTAGATAGGCCTAAGAAAGAAAAGGAGCAGGAGGATTTAGTCATAGGTGACATTGGAGGGATTCAAACAAAGGAAGATTCCTAATATCATCTGTTTATGATTAAAGTTACTGAGCAGATTATTATCAAATATGATACCTTGGAGAGATGATAGATTTGGGGTGAGGAACAGTCAGTCACTTTGAGCTGTGGTGCTTGGAGGTTGTTGAGAGATGCTACAAAGTGGTAAAACATTAAGAATGCTTTCCTTTTTATTGTATATTTTATTTATTTACATTTCAAATCTTATCCCCTTTCCTGATTTTCTCTCTGCAAACTCCCTATCTCCTACCTCCTCCCCCTGCTTCTATAAGGGTGTTTTCCGACTCACTCACTCACTCCTGTCTCCCTGCCCTGGCATTCCCCTACACAGGGGCATTGAACCTTCAGATAACCAAGGGGCTCTCCTCCCACTGATGACCAACAAGGCCATCCTCTACTACATATGCAGCTGGAGCCATTGGTCCCTCCATGTGTACTCTTTGGTTGGTGGTTTAGCCACTGGGAACTCTGGGGGGTCTGGTTGGTTGATATTGCTGTTTTCCTATGGAATTGCAAACCCCTTCAGCTTAAAATGACTTCTTGAATGCTCATTATGGAACATGGTGGATGGCCAGTCTAAAGGCTCAAGACTGGGAATAGAAAATAGCTGACTTTGAAAATAAACATAATTGGGTCATTTTTGAAAGAATGGAATCTAGTCTTCTCTAATTAGCTTCAACAGGGTGTCCACTTTGAGCAACACTTCTAATGGGATCTTTCTATGATGTTTTCAGAAATGATTAGCAAGTGAATCTATATTTCATAATGTGCACTATTTAATCCACTGATTTCTTGAGGAGAACCAAAAGGGAAATTTTTCTCCTAGTACTTCTTAGCTGACTGGTTAAGATGAATTATTATTGTCTATACTTAGAATGGGATTTATAACCTCAGTTTTTTTCAGAGTTTTGGTTTCAGACTAGGATCACACCTCTCAGCCCTTCTGGCACACTGGCTTGAATGTGACAGAGTAGGGAATTGTTCAATGGCACAAGTCAGTTTTTCATATTATATCCCTTGGTTCTGATTCTCTTGGCAACTCTATCAATAACTTCATTATCTTTTATGATAAAGCCATATGCAGTAGTCAGTGCTGTGAAGTCAAATGGAATGGTCCTTCAGCTAACCTGGATATACTCCATTATAGGCTGTTATCCAGTATTTGTTTCTGAGTACTGAATAGCAAGGCTTAAATTTCAAGCCTTATTGTTGTTCGTCTTAAGGGGCTGCAAACCCTGAATGCCAGGGCCAGTAAGAAGGAGGGAGTAGGGTGTTGAGCAGGGGGAGAGGGGAGGGAACAGGGGTTTGTTTTAGTTCTTCATTTTATTTTATTTTATTTTATTTGGAAGGGGAACCTGGAGAAGGAGATATTGTAAATAAATTGAACATTTAATATAAAAAAGAGAGAAAAATTTCAAGCCTTATCATTTGTCTATCCTTTTTTTAGGAAATTTAATTATTTGGATATAGATGTGTCTAAATTACTAAGTTTCCATCATATTTATCCTTATTTTACAGATAAAGAGACAATCTCAGACAAGCTCAAAGATCAGACAGGCAGTAAAGGACACAAATCTATATTCTAGCGAAATCCATGTTATTTTCTGCAACCTCGTTTCATAACAGGTTTCCAACTATTGATAGGAGGCAGCTACTTATAGAAGGGTAATGCTAAAAGACAGAGAATTGAATAAATGTAGGGTAGAGAGGAAGATTAATTATTGCAGAAGCCCAATAATTTTGAGATAGCAGGCAGCGATGGTATTGATGGTTTGTATAAAGCTTTTGCTAGATAATCTATGAGGGATAATTCCATACCAAAAATGTCGATATATATTATGAAGTAATTTAAGAGAAATATTATGTTTCCAAGGAAAGCTCATACATATCTGCCTGTACATAAGCTCCTTAAGCAGATAATGTATAACTTACAGAGGTCTGTAATTAAGCCTAAAGACCGAACTTCTTCATACTCACATAAAAATGACTGTTATTCACATGTGAGGGGAAAGTAGTCCAGAGAATGCTGGAGGCAAAGGGTACAAGCAGAGAAGGAACAGGAAAATGGGGACACAATAAGGTAAAATGCCATGAGAATTCCTGGTAAAATATAATAACATGAAAAAGATGATCACATTCTGTTTCCTGGAAAGAGATTGTCAAAACAATACTTCTATCCTGACTAGCCTAATATTTCCTTGCTTACAAAGACTATGTTTTTTTTAATGCAACTAGGAGGAATGATTTTGAAACTCTAAAGTGTCCAACCCCAACCCCCAAACCAAAAAACAAAAACCCAATTTGTTGATGCATTATCTCCATTCTTTCAATATAGGACAAACTTACAAATTCATGGATTTTCATACCAATTCTGACCATACTTCCAGAAACACATGTTGCCATATGTCATGATCCCTGAAGTAGACTTATTTTAATGGGGGTGTGTGTCTCTGAAGTCACTCTATCAAATGTAAGAAAGGATATTTCTGTCTACTGGTGTTGTGAGCCATATATAGCTATAAATGTAAAGTTAAAAGATATTCTTATTAATTAAAAATATCTGGGATAAAGTTAAAATGAGTTAAATATTTGAATTGTATAAGTACAATTTTAGAAAGATATCACGTAAAGTCTTCTAGATAAGAGCCTGTGAGGATGACACAAATGATGAAGTGATTGCCTTGGAAAAATGAAGAGATGAGTTTTATCTTTAAAACCTAAGTAAAATGAGTCAAGAGTAGTGTTGTTTCTAAAACAAAATCCCAAAAGTTCAATTTTACTAAGGGAAGACTCAGGAACCTGAAACTGTGGTGGAAGCCTGTTAGCTCAGAGCAACAGAGAAAGTATCCAACTGACCTTTTACTTCAACCAATGTCCCAACAGGAAAGAGCTAGTTCTCCTTCTCCACACTGTCATAAAAATCCTTCCACCTGAATGTCCCTTTCTACTTCCTGACATCTCTTTATCTGACCTCCTGACATCTTCTCACTCTCTATGGTATTTCTACGTTTACTTTGTGTCAACTGGTTGTGTGCTCCACCTCTTGACCTAAGGTTAATGTTATTCAATCTGCTTTACACAAAACAGAAAGCTCTCATATTAAAGGTGTGTGCTAGGCCTGAGCCATACCATAAGCAGAGACAAATTTTTCTACTATAGAATCTCAAGGTTCACAGTGTGATCAACTATCTTGCAACAGAATAGTGGTGCATGTTTGTAACCCATATACTGTGAAAGAAGAGAGAGGAAAAGCTCAGAGTTCTCTGGCCACTTACCTTTGCTTATTTGATCAGTTGTAGGCCAGGAAAAGACCTTGTCCCCCAACACACAGGTGCATGGGGATCTGTGTACATACACCCACCCACCCACCCCCACAAAGAGAGAGAAAGAGAGAGAGAGAGAGAGAGAGAGAGAGAGAGAGGGAGAGAGAGAGAGAGAGAGAGATTTGGAAAATACTACTTGGTCATTTAGAAGACCATTAGAGAATAATAAGCAAGTTATAGTTTATTTTAACATAACAGTGTTCAATTATGGAACCAATAGTTCATTCCTTTATCCATTGTTATTTTAGTCAACACATATCTAAGCCTCTTTATTCCACACATTTTGGCTATGGATAATGGCAAATACTTAGTAAGCATTTAAAAATTTGACCAGAAATTCTACAAACATTTGCAGAGATGGGGTTATGGATGAGCATGACAATACTGAGGATAGTGCAGGTAATGAGTAATGTCGTAGCCATCATGGGAATAGTATTTACATTGAAAAACATCATGTACACTGTAATAGCAAGCACAGAACTTAACTTAGAGAATTCTTAACTTGGCAGAAGACACATAGAGATATATACAAACTAGTTTTTCTACATAGCAGGTGCTCCAATAAAACCTGTTTTAGGATAATACAAGGCCACACCCAGTGGAGAACTGAGAAAAGTATGTTTACCTTATTAGGGGAACAGTCTCTGAGATTAGTTCTTAGACAATCCTAAAACATCAGACATGAGAAGAAAACTGACCAGGCTTCAGGCAGTCATGTTAGTGACTGTCAATGTGGGCTTTTGGTAGTTATGTTGACCTTTTATTAGGATATATTTAAGAATGATGAGAAGCCTCAAGGCAAATATAGACATGGAGTGCCTTGCATGTTGTAGACCTTACCTACAGCATGTTAAACAGGTATGTGAGTATTATCAGTTCTGAATTTCACACAGCCTCATTATGGTAAAAGGTAAGGAGGTGGGTAGGCAATTCAGGAAAGGTGGCTTCTATTATTCTGGCATACTACTTCTCCTGGCAGCTCCACTGCCCTGTCCTAGAGGTCTAAGCGCTGTCTTTTGGGTATGGGAATCCTTTTCATTTCTGACTTCCTTTTGCATTTGGATAATGAGTCGGGGATCATGATGCCCATTCATGGAGAAAGTGGTAGCCAGTAGTAGATTGGTTATTTCCAGGCTAAAATAGAAAAAAATAAGGAAGGAAGGAAGGAAGCATGATCAAATGAGGATATGTATATAGAATTCAAAGTTGAGGACCAAACAGATACAGTCTCTATCTATGTGAGGAAGAACACTGCCATATTTAAATTGGAAGGAAGAAGTAGGCAAAGGAGGGATGATTTGAAAGTAACAGATTTAACTTGATTTTTGCTGGGCACCAACTCAGAGCAAAGTCTAAGGCCAAAGCAAGACTGCTGCAAAGGTATTATGAGCTTCCCTCATGCATGCATAATTTTAAGGTATGAAATGCCTTGATCAGTAAATTCCTTCCAGCAGACTGCATTGAAATGGAACTCTATTTTCTTGGATAAGGACACCATATCAATGTTACGGACAGAAACAATAAGTCAATGCCCCTCTCAAGGAACATACTCAAACAATAGTCAGAAAAGAGTATAGAATACAGGAAAAAGTGGCCAGTACTTGCATTTCTATGCTAGTCTAATAAGGTAAGCCAATGAATAAATATTGTATTGTAGCTTTAATCTATAAAAGAGCAGCTGTACCTGAGTCTGAACTGCCAAATACTTGCTGAGAATGTTACATATGAAGGTTGGAGGGTTGGTTCAGTGGTTAAGAGCAGAGCTCTTTGCTCTTGACTGACCCAAGTTCAGTCAGTCATATTGGGTAGGTTACAACCTCAGGCCACCTCTAGCCATCACAAAAACCTACACTGATGAATCCATTTTCCCACACAGAAGAACACTCATACACATAATTTAAAGTATAATATGTGTGTGTGATTACTTTAACATAAGATATAGCAAAATCCACATTTTAAAGGAATATATAAGATTATTGTGGAACTGTATTGTGATAGATCATTATAAATTTAAAGTCTCTGTTCTTGAGAAGCTATTGAGACATGAAATCTATTGAGTTGGCTATTGACTTGATAATCATATTAATAAATATGTAAATTCTATAAAAATCATACCACAGTATAAAATTTAAGCTTCTTGCTAGATTTTTGTCAAAAATATAGGCTACACATCCCAATAAACTGATAACATATATAATTCATGGTAACAGAGAAAAAGCAGAGATTTAATCAAGAGTGTTCTTTGAAAAAGCAAGTTGAGGAGTCCAGTGATCCCAAGTCTTTCTTTAGAATACTGATATGGACTTTGAGTTTGAACACAAGAAAAATTAGGCAGTGAGCAGAGATACACTGGTCAGGTGTGGCCTTCATTTGATTCTGTACATGATTCTTAAAAAACATCTTCCTTGCTTAAGGGGAGTGATCTCATTCACAAAGATAATTATAGCCTTAAAACTAGAGACAAATTTTAACTGCTTAGGAGGTAGGTATGTGTGCTGAGTTCACAGGGATTAGTTTTCTTCTGTGATCATAATGATATATATTATCTGATCTTTGTGTATGTATGCCAAGGGGGCAGTATATTTAACATACTAGTTGAATACCATCTTCTCACGCTTTTTGGTAAAAGCAGCATTGAAGTGATTGTTGCATCTCTTCAGTGTTAGGGAATGGAAGGAAAACCTAATGCCCACTGTATGGGTTAATGACCTATTTCAGAGAATTACAATCGGAGAAGACAGAAATGAAATTTTTAATTAAGTGTAATAATTAATATAGAAATCTTAGGAATGCATTTAGGAAATGCTATAGAACTAACTTGGTGTTCACTATTTGTTTAAATATAGTAAAAATAAATAAATAACTAGATTAATTAATTAATTTTAAAAAAGAGAGAGGAAACAGATTTTGAAATGCTGAAGTTAGCTTTTACTTATCTTATATTCCCCAGGTTTCTACTTAATAGAGAAATCCTAAATTAACTCTAGTATTTACAATACTACCTAAGATGTGTTCGAGATATAAGATATATGAGATATATGATATAGTAATACCATAAAGGTAATCGAAAATATTTAGGGATGGTTTCTATTATACACATTTAAACCTGAGGGATCTCACTCATAAATGATAGCTGTTTAGTCTTCAAAATGATAAACATATAATATGTATTTCATACTTGTCAATGTACAAAATAACTTATTTTATATAAATTCACTCAGACATTCTCTATAGACCATTTCTGACTTTCCAAATATGCTTATATTTTATAACACTGCAAAGTATAAATTGATAAGATAAAAAGAAGTTGATTCTTGTTATTTATTCTTTGAATTTTTCGTAAATATACCATGCATTTTGACTATTTTTACCTCCCACTCTCCACCTTCTTCTCCCACTGTCTCCTGTCTGTCTTCAAAATCTTCTACAGATAGTATCTTCTGGATGAGACAGGGCCAGTGTACTCTAGGACTCATAGTAGCTGTGACAACCTCCAGAAGACAAACCCAGAATCAGGCTAGTCAATGTTCCAGCCCAGGTGACAGAGAAATCACAGGTTTCAGGCCTAGCTGAGGAACTGTCATCCCTGCTGCTGCAGCAGAGGGGGAGCCAGTGTTCTCTAGGTCTTAGTGGCTTCCCTATGTCTCAGTAGTTATACCTAGGCACATACACATATGACTGAGCTAATTAGACACTGCGGGCTATGAAATTAATTAAATCTTTTTAAAAAAATGTGTGTGTGTGTTTTGGACATGAGTAAGCATTTATCATTTCAAGTCCCTATAGGAGCACCCAAGCTTTAGAGTAACTATACAGTAAATATATGCCCAACTCGTAAGATTTTTAAAGAAAACTTACCTATTTCACTATTTAAATAAGAGTTTGAGCATGCCCTTTGTTTTCTTATTAATGTAACTTTTGCTCTCTGTGAATATTCCAGTGCTCTTGGATATTTTGCACTGTTCAGCCTTCAAAATGATTTCTTTCAGAAACTTGAACCTGGGTTGTAAATTAATTTTAAATGGCTATGTACTCTTATCATAATTCATATTAAAGCTTAATTTCCTTTTAATGATGTTTGCTTTTTAATTTTCTCGCTTAATGTGATCTCTTTATTTTAGAGATCTGTGAGTAAGGAGCCTTTCATCTTCCTATTAAACCCACAGCATTCGATTCAGTATAGTCTTTCTCTTTTCGTATTAATAATTACACATTAATTGTCATATTTTAATGCATTTCAGTTTTCTTTTTATTTTAATGCATTTCAGTTTTCTTTTGATTATTTTTTGAGATGTACGTAGACAAAAGGTCTAGTACTGAGACCAGGCGCCAAGTCGTTGGCACACCAGTGCTTTTTATACCTCTGATGTTATTTCATCAGGAGAAACGGTTTCTAAGCTGACAATAAGGGTTCAAGGGCAGCAGTTAATCCCTTCACTATTACTACCCTCTCCTTGATCTTGCGTGCAACAGGGAACATGCTAGTCTCATTTGTCTATTCTTAAGGGGCAGTATTTTTTTCAAAGGGAGACGCCCTCCTTCATTTTCCAAATTACCACCGGCTATAAAACTCCAGAGCATTCCCAGCTCCCTAAAACCACTATCAAACAACTACGTAAGGGCAAATGAGAGGAAGATTAGGTCTAATGTGTAAGTCCCTTCAGCTTCACGTTAATTATGTATCTGTCAAGGACAGAGTGGTGGAACTCATTCCATAATGTAATTGTTGTACAAGATGCAATGAATCAAATAATCCGCACTGGATATCTCCTTCTCCCCACAAAACAAAGCCACGCACTTCCAGCAAGGGGCCCACTTATAAAGGTGCCAGCTTGCTTTGCTTTGCTTCCTCCATGACATTGCTTCTTCTAAAGAAATGGGTCTGCTGGCCTGTTTTGTCTGCCTACAAAGTCATATATGGATGAGCCCCAAGCTTTAGAGTAACTATAGCTTCTTACCTATAGGATTCTTACCTATCCCATTAGCCCTCGCCTCTTAGAACAGCATCTTTTCAGTACTCTTGTAGCTCTTTCCTGTAAACCTGAGCTCTTAGATGCTGAGTAAGTGCACACTCTCATTTTCCAGCCAACATGTTCCTAGCCACGATTTAGACCTCCAGCATCGATTAAATCATGTTTTCTCCCCGTTTTTCCTCTCTCCTTTGGAAGCCCTGCTCGTGATCTTGACCAAGATGGAACTTCACAGTCCCTTTAATTTGGCTAAAGCTACTGAGAAGCTTTCTTGTGATTCTAGCTTCTGCCCTGTCCACTTCCCACAGAGAACTTGAGGTCACTTGTTACTTCAAGCCATTTCTCGGCTTCAATGATGTAAACATTTCTTCTGAAAACATTTCCTTGTTTGTCAGCCTTAAACTATCTTTTGGAAGGACTTAGGAAGTGTCTCTTGGAAATGTCATCAAACCGTATGGCAGTTTCTGTATGGGAGAAGGCAATGGTGGTAGTGAACTTAGTTTTTCTGATCATGGGTGAACTGTAGGCGTTAATGTATTCAGCGTGGTGCTGCCACACCTCTATCAAGTATGCACTGGTTACTGAACTTACCCTACCTCTCTTTTCTTTCACCTGTCCCTTACTTACATTCTTCTTTCAGGTTAATCTTTTGTTTTCTCATTTGGGGATATTAGTTTTTCCACAAGAAAGGACACAGAGCCCTTGTATTCTTGTAACTTATTTTATTAGGAAACCACTTGTATCCATTTTCATTCCAAGTCAGATAGTGAACAATCTTCCATTGAACAATCTTCCATTGTATGGATATACAACAATTTCTTTGTCCAGTGGTACATTGATTGGAATCATACACTGATCCTATGTGTGAGCCTCTGTGGATACACCACAAGAAACAAGAAAAGCTAATATTATTGTTATAAGATGAAATAATTTCTTTTGTATATAATGCTAGGCATGGCAGTGTTATAAAGAAAGTACACACTGAACTCTATAAGGGTTTTATTTACACAGTTATAAACAATGTGGAAGAGATTCTTTCCCCCATACCATCACGATCATATTTTTTCTTAGTACTTTGATAATAGTTATCCTAACTAGAGTGAGACAGTCAGGTTTTGATATCTTCAGCTTTTGCCTTTGGGTTCAAATTTTTAATCCTGATAAAGACTTTATCTATGTTTTAGAACTGCCTCAAGTGTAAGAAATAAGAAAATTAAAGAAAGCTGAGCTTTCCCTTTAGGAAATGACAATCAAACACAGGAGGCCTTTGAGATGTAGCCTCTCTCCTCTATATAGTTTTAAGCACCTCAAGCTTCTGGTGACCTGAGTTCATCTTGGTCGGCTCTGCCAGTGCCCTTGAATAAACTCTTCTTGTAGCAATTTGGAATTGACAATAACTTGTTGAAGTAATTTTTACAAAGAAGATATTAAACTGTTCCTTCTATCCATATATCTGTCTGTGTTCCTCAGTTCCTATTGTTGTAAACACAAGATTATACCTGATAGTTCCCCATGATCAATTCCTCCTCCATCCACTACCAACTCCCTCCCCCACACACATTTCATAGCTTTTTTTGTTCACCTCTCCATCTTCATGTATTGAGAGCAGGAAATGTCTGCACTGCACTGTTAAAGTAATAAAAGGCTTGGATAGAAATGTGTTGTCTTGTAGAAACCTGTTTAATCAGTGTTTGTTGGGTCAGGTTGTATAGAAGTGAACCAGTTTTATTTTTTCTGCTTTATTCATTTATTTTCAGGTGGCATTCAGTTCTGGTGGGGGAACAAAGCAGCATTAAAACACTTGGGGCTTCCTCTTTCCTCCCACACTCATTCCCTGTGACCCAAGAGGAGTCTATTACTCCACTGGTGCTAAGGGGCTCATTAAGATGATTTTGAAGGCAATGCTAGCCTGTGTCTTTCCTCTTCTGTCATGTATCTAAGTCCTGGAGTGTGGAATAGACCTGACCCTACATACAAATTCCTGCTTATATGTTCAGCGTCTGCCTTACAGTTCACCCCTTCCCAGGGGTCTAATAGTTTAAATTTTAAATATTTCTGGGGATATGGAAAGATGAAGAGAGGCAGTGACAGATTAGACATAGATCTAAATTATGTTTTTATCATATATTGAGTTAAAATATCATTTTATTCTCATTTTCATTTTTATATAAATCTTTTAGTTAAATATTGTAGAGAAAAACACATAAAGAAATATGATATATAGGCTTTGAAGCAAATCCCCTAACATGTGAAGGCAGGAACTTGAATGGCAAACTACATCATCAACATGAGGAGCTTGGTCTACATTCAAATCATTCTTATCTTCAGTTGTATGCACATGGATATACACATGGTCTTTTACTGCTTGTACAGCAGTGAGTCTATTAAGTTCTAAATCCAGAGTCTAGGATTTAAGTATCTCTCTTATTAATGTATTTCTGTAAAAGGATAAAATAAGAAATTAAGAAAGAAATGATGAAATGTACAAATCTTATTATCCTTCTGAATTTATCCTTTCAAATTAATAATGGGCTACATCCTTCTCTCCTGTCCTTATTTTCTTGCTTCTGTTCTTTGCTTTCCGGATTTTCATACAATAAAATTGGCCACAATGAAGTCATCACACAGGTGTCGATTGTATCATTCCATACATAAAATTAAGTTTCATCCAAAGTAACATGGTCTTGTGTGGAATGCAAAGATTTTTTTTTTTTTTTTTTGCGTTAAAATCATCTGAAATTGCAGCTAACATGCTTTTCACATTTGTCTGACCTTGACATTTAACTCATATTGCTAAACTGGCAAACTTTTGCTTGCCTACAACGTCTAAAAGTACATAGTTGTGGCAGAAGAGGGGCAATAGAGAAAAGATATCATGTTCATAGTTTCCTTTGAGTACATTCTTTTGACTTAGATAGATCGTGCCTTCCTGGTGTTTGCATTGGCTGTTAAAGTTCAACCTCCTGGGGCTGGCATTCATGATTCTCCCATGAGTTCTATTTTTCTCAGGCAAAGGCAAAACTTCAAGGAGACATTAGCATCTGAATAGGTCAGGAGGCCTGATATTTAAGTTTGCTAAGGATTTGTGATATTTATTCATTTAATTATAAATCAAAGGTGTTTGAACTGTATTAGCAATTGAGGTTCACATATGTTATCTATGATTTCTTCTCAGGAATTAGATTAAATCACCAGCATATGTCCTACTGAAGGTAAAAATAAAGTGTTTGTGTGTATGTGTGTGTGTGTGTGTGTGTGTGTTCATGAAGAACATGATGATGATGAAGAAGAAGAGCTCTTAAGTTTTTACATTTGGAGATGGAATATGGCATGGTTAACCAAAATGGAACCTCCCTTTCCCTGCCACACATTTAGGTTAAAAGCCTACTTGCCTAGAATCCATTACAGAACATTCTGTGTATTTGGATTTTTATCAGACTACCTTGTCTTCCACAAATTTTCACCTTTTAAAGATGATTGTATATGAAATCCCTAAATTCTGGGTTGAACATAAAGGAGAGATGAAAAGGAAATTTGTTCCACATAGGCATTGCAAAGTTATTATCATGACTCCTGACAGCTTCATAGGCAATTATCAAATATTTTGTGGCATATATGATCTGCAATGGGGCAGTACAAAAAAAAAACAAAACATAAATGGCTTTATTTGCAAAAGAAAGTGTGATAAATTAAGAAAATGTTGAATGTCATGTCATCCCTTATTTATATGTAGTATTCATTCAGGATTTGTCATATATAGAGCACACAGGTCAGCCTAAAGTTACAGCATGGGCCTGTGGGTTAGACAATGATTGTGCAGACAGAACAGATGACAAAACACTTCCTCTTACTACTTTTATCACACCTGACCTTTTCATTTGTCAAATGTGAATAATAATGCTACGTTTAGTTTATACTTATATCATGGACAGTGACTCTTAAAGTCTCAATTTTTGATAAGCAAAACATCTTTGCTACTCTATCAAAACAAACTTAGCAGAACAATAGAATTTTGAGGGGCAAAGAAAAAAATGGCAAAGCATGGGCAAAGATATGGCATAAAGAAGTATGCAAACACAAACGTGAAGAATTATGGCTGATTGTATAGCTCATTATAACAATGACATGAGATAATATTTTCAAAATGTAGACTGTAACTCGAACTATAGTACACACTGTTAAAGATATGTTGAATAAGCTGTTAACACACTTCACTCTTTTACTCAATGAGACTGCAAAAAGTAGTTCATGTGTCAACACAAAAATATGATAAGAAATTTTCCTAGAGAAAATGTCATTTAAGTGGCCTTGAAGGCATGTCAAAATGCCATATGAGTTGTCCTTAGGGCATAGTGAGAATTGAATTTTGAAAATAAGTTAGAAACTAAGTAATCCTTCATTCCTTCTAGAATCTCATAAGCATTTCACCATCTTCAGGAACATGTCCACAAATATTTCTCCATATATTCTCCGTATTACTGAACATAAGGAGCAGGCTTTAGAAGAGAAACAATCATAAAGTTCCTAAGTTTGTCTTACCTGAGACATTCTGTCTGTCCATGCCAGTCCTTTCCTAACATAGAATAAAGGGCCATATTTCATTTGGTCCATTTTATTTTTCTTATGTAATGAAGTAAAGAAAATAATAATAGTGAATATTCATTGTACATAGGCCAAATATTTTCATAATTGTTTGGTATTAATTAGGTTTTTGGGCCAATGTTATGACTTGAGCAGTTGGTGTTATTATTACTAGATGAGAAACTCGAGGCACAGTGAAATGAAGTATCTTGGCCCAAGTCACATATTTTGTAAGTGGGGATAGTCCAGGCCTCCCCAGTGCCATGCGGGACTATCCCTCAATTTTTATCCATCTCAAGACTCCATTTATTACAGACTCTAAGGTAGTATGTTTTGAGTTTGTATTTTCTTTAAACCAAATGAAAATTCGCATCAGCAACAAAGTTTGAGAATGTTAAAAAACTCTGTCAGTGAATCACAGAATTGGGAATTATAGAATATCGTAGCTTGGAAAGATCATAAAGTGAATCTGATTTGCCTACCACTTTTTATAGCTATGGAGACAGAGTAAAGTTTCATTTACAACATGCTGTGAAATACAGGCATTGGGTTAATGCCAGTGAAATTTTCTGACTTTCACTGTCCCTGTGTAAACTTAGAATCAGGAACTAGGGAAAGTTCTGAGTGGATATTATTCATTTTATATATCACCAAAGTCATCTATAAATGTTAATGCTATATTTCTCCAGTTTGATTTTTTTTGGCTCTAAAAGCAATAAATTCATTTAATAATTATTTACCAATATATAGTAAGAATTTATAATTCATAAAAACTAGAATACATGTAAAATGTAAGGGCACATCTGGTACCACCATGCAGAGATAATAGTCTCTAATACATCACTCTGTTTTCAGTTTCTCCTCTCTGAAATGTTCTTTTAGCAAAATAGTCTTCAGAGGAAGATCAGCCTTTTATATTTATGTAGCAGGAATGTTTTAGAAGTCATTGAATGTTCTGAAGACACAATTTAAAATGGCTCCATTGTGCTTCATTTGATGGAGACAATATCGTCATAGAAATTGTTCACTTAAGGAAGCTGCATGGCAAAATATATTCCATGATGCTGGCTTAAGAATGATACTCTATGATTTGAAGCCAATGCAGATGTCCCTATGTCTCCTACATCTCATTTGGATGCCATCTAGGGTAACTTAATTAAATTTTCTAAATCATTAAATGAAAGATTATGAGGCTTCAGAAATATCCAGGTGACAGGTGATAGGTACTGATTTTCCTTTCAGTTTAGACAAAACATAATCTTCCAAGGTGTAAAATGGTAGTCACAGAGTTAAGCCTATCAAGATCTCTATATTTGCTACATCAAGCAAAGGTGACAAAACATAGAGAATAGCTAGATCTAACTTCAACAACTTCCCATATAGCTGCAATGTTCCTCCCTTTCTAGAAACTGAGTGTTGAGTTCTCGTTATATTTTGCTTCCTTGCTGACCCTATGCAGTGACAATTCTTTCTTCCATATTTTTTGTTGGTTATTTTATTTATTTACATTTCAAATGTTATCCCCCTTCCCAGTTTCCCCTCCACAAACCCCCATCCCCTCCCTCTACCCCCTGCCTCTATGAAGGTGCTACCTTACCTGCCCACCCACTACTGCTTCAGTGCCTAACATTCCCCTGTGTTGGGCCATCAAGCCTCCACAGGATCAAGGGGCTCCCCTCCCATTGATGCCATATAAGGCCATCCTTTGCTGCATATGCAGCTTGAGCCATGGACACCCCCATGTGAACTCTGTGGTTGAGAAGCTTTTGGGGGTCTGGTTGGTTGATATTATTGTTCTTCCTATGGGGTTGCAAACCCCTTCAACTCCTTCAGTCCTTGCCCTAACTCCTCCACAGCTTTCTCCATGCTCCTTCCTATGTTTGGAAGTGAGCATCCACATCTTTATTGTTGGAAGATTCTGTATTCTTCTCATAACTGGACATCTTGGTGAGGCTTCCAGGTTGGCATGTCTGCTGACAGCTGCTCAGCTCTCTGCCTGTCCAAGCTTTAGTGCCTCACTGAACATTCCTTTGAATTCTGTGATTGTCCTTTCTACATGCATTTGAAACAAGGAACCTACCACTACTTCAGAGAGCTCTTCATTCTTGGTATCCAATCAAGATCTTCATCTCACAGCATCAATGACTGAATCTTTCACCAACATTCATGAAAAATTCATGTTTGGATTTGATAAATGTACCTTTCTTACTTGAGACCTTTGTAGCCATTAACCCAAGAGTCCTTCAGCTCATTGGTATGTTGTGTGAAGTAATAATAAGAAATCTACCCTGCAAACTCTCTTGGCCCGCTGGCACCAGCCAGCCACATCACTATGTCCCTGCAGGCTCTTGCTATTTTCTTCCAGGTAGCCAGATCATTTCACTTACATACAACTCTCTACACCCTCATAATCATTATCCAGCGCCCAGTACCTGGTAAAAGCATGACTCTTAAGGCTTGATTATCCAATGTGTAGGGGAATGCCAGGGCCAATAAGTAGGGGAGGGTGGGGTGGCAGGCATGGGGACGGAGGAGGCAACAGGGGTTTGTTCTTGTTTTTATTTGTTTGTTTTTTGGACGGGAAACTGGGAAAGGAGAAATTTATATGTAAATAAAGAAAAAACCTAATTAAAAATAAATAAATTAATTAATTAAAAAAAGCTTAGCATGGTTTGTGTTTTAGTTGAGAACTAAAAATAACTTTTATACGTTATTAATTTCTCATCATTACATTTATTTATTGACTCAAAAGATAAATATGGTTGATACTGAGTCAGATATTGGAAACACAAGAACATATACCTCCATGGATCAACCAAACTAAGGAGAAATAAAAATATTGTTAATAAGACAAAGTCCCAGTCATTCCATTGGATACACAGTTACAGAGAATTTTAACAGTCTGGTCCATATGCCATGTGCTTATGTTACCAAGCAGCTGGAAAAAGGATAGTAATAAAACCAACAGCAAAAAAAAAAAAAAAAAAAAAAAAAAAAAAAAAAAAAAAAAAAAAAAATTATCCAATCAGGTTTATAAATCAATAAGATTACAATTTACAAGATGCCAATACAATAATTTCAGAGCCAAATGATAAAGACAATGTTTAACTCAATTATTCTAACCTTGTAAGATCCTTAACTACCAGTGGATGATTAAAACCACGAGCAGTCTCGATCATTATCTTCATCTACTTCCATGATGAATTTTTTCTTGCCCCCTCCTGTTCTCTCACCTTTCTCACGCTTCAATTTCTAGCTCCACCTCCCTATTCCTGTTCAATCACAGGCCTGTCACTGCCCTAATGTGATTGGACAGAGAAAATGTTGGGACATTGATATATGTCCTTCGCTGTCCTTGTTTTCAGAATTCAGCCTAGTTTCTCTCCTGTAACTCTTCCAGAATAAGCTCTTTTCAACTGTTTAGAAAACTGAAGTAGAAACTTAAGGATTCTTTGGAAAGTTAGTTGTGTTGGATGGCATTTTGCTGGGGCAAACGCAGGAAGGATTGTTTTCTTGAAGTGGACACAGGTGAAAGGCTAAGGCAGAGTTGTAAAAGAACATTTGGCTGAAGCAGACACAGGAGAGAGGAAGGACACGTGATAAAGGATTTTTCACTAACAATACCTCTGTATTGGTCTGCCTCACAATGTGTAATTGAGCTGCATTTGTTGGGACTTCATAGAGAGAAATGTACTAAAAACCTTCCGGTGTGCTGCAGTTTCTTGCTGCTTCCCAAGGACTCAGGCTGATTGACAGAGTAATGTCAGCTGAGACAGACATACTGAGGCAAGTCCTGTGGAGGACATGTGATGTTTAGAGGGTATAAATAGGACTCAATGGAGGGATGGATCTGAGTTTGGCTTGCTGGTACTGCCAACTGTGCAAAGCTTGTGGCTTTCATGTCCCTGCTGATCTATGCTTCCCTGAGAGAGGCCCAGCCTATTTCTTGATGTCCCTCCTGGGTCCCTTCTGTTGACTTCTACCAACGCTGTGTCCTGGTTATTCCTACTACGTAGTGCCACCACTGTTGATTTCTGCTTGCTATCGAAGCTCTACTGAACTGAACCGCTGGTGTATCTGTGAAGGGTTTGCAGGAGGATCAAGCTTCTGCTGCCTGCTAACCTGTGAACTGAACGGCTGATTTCCAGACAACACAGATAAGAATTGCTCCAGAGAACCTTTCTAAACAGGTCCACTCCTCATATTCTTTCTTTTACACTGCTTCTGGTGAGTGGTGGGCTACAAGGGAAGTTAAAGCATTTAAGAACCATATTAAAAGCAGACTTTGAAAATATTAACTTTACAGAAAACTGCCACGGACTGGGTTTTTTTTTTTTCGGGGGTCCCTTGTACCGTGGGACGATGGGTTCTGGCCAAGTGTGCACGGGATTCGGCTGTGACAAACAGACTCACACAAATAGTGTAAGATCTGAATGTATTTTCCAAAATATCTAGTCAGGTTTATATAGTCGATACAAAAGGGTTTGAAAGAATTGGGTGGTACAATGGTCAAGATACATCAAACAAGGTACAGGTACATAGTCTTTAGGAACTCCGTGGGTCGGCAGCAAAGTATATACATGTTAATTTGGCAGAAACTAAACAGAGATTGCAAACTAAAAGAAAGTTAGCTCTGACTAAGGTCACCTTGGTCTAGAAGCCAGGTGCAAATAGTTCCTATTCAGTCTGTTGTTTTGGTTACAGACTGGGTGGGCCTAGTTAGTTCCTCAACTATTCTAATTCTCTGGGCTAGCCTAGGTTAGCCCCAGGGGATCCTTGTTAAGCTAGTTCCTGGGAGTCATTCAACTGCAGATCTAATGTGGCTTGCCTTATATTTACTGAGAATGAAGATTCCACCTGACCTTGCCCTGGGATTAGTCTCCATTCTATAAGCTTCAAAGGACTATCCCTACATTATTTCCCTAACAATACCAGAGGCAATTAGTCTAGGTGGGTGACTTTCTTTACGGAACTTCCAGGCCAGGGTTTGGCTAGACTGTTGGAACATTGGAAAAAGGTCAGAGAGAAATGTCCGATTTTTCCTCTAGCTGTCATATTTTGGTGGGCATCTAGCACAAGAGTATGAGGACATATCTGGGCTAGCTCTGAGTTAGGGGGTGCCAGGCGACAATATGGGTGCAGGAGACTGGCTTTCTTTAAGCTTACACCTCAGATACTGCTGTCACGAAAGGTCTACATGGCAGAAAACAATTCTCTCTGACCTCTTTTCACCTTCTGCTTGCTCATCTTATTTCCCCTTTTCTTTTTCCAGAAGTATTGAGAGTCCTGTTTTCTGGAGTTCTCTTTTCTGACTAAATATCTTTCCTGGATGGAAATCATAATTTTGAGATACCTATTACTCTCTGGAGAATCAGCTATAGAAAAGAGACTGGCAGATTTTGTTATATGCACAGCCTAAAAGGGTTAAGCCCAAGGCCACTGTCTATTGTTTGGCCCCATTTGTATCCTGTAAACATAATTAGCTTCTCCTCTAAAACTTGTCTATAAGATCTGGACTTCTGTGTCCCATTGAAGAAGGGATTTAAGCATCAATCTTTTTGACATTCCAGTTCCGTAGTTTTATAAGCTGTATGTTCATGTGAATATTACTAAATTTGTGTTCTTTGTCCTAGATTGATTTGTTAACAACTTTATTTCAACAGACTTAAAGACCTGAACCTTTGTAGTGCTGAAAAAAATTGTCTGCACTGTGACAAAGTGCTAAATGGCAGTCTGATTTCTGGTGAGAGGTGCATCTTCAAAATCCAGGAAAATCTCCTTTGGATTGATTAAACATTAGTTTTTGGAGACAGCAATTATATTTTTACTGTAGAAAGTATAATATTATCCATAATTATGGATCAGATAAATTCTAGAGAAATTAACCAAAGGCATAGATTGAAGGAAAGCAGGTTACGTTTCAAAATGCCACAGAGTCTGTGGCATCCTCTTTTAATTACCACTATTTCTTTAGACCATGTAATTAAGAAATTTTTGCTAACTGCAGCATATATATCTTCCATATTGGTGGTGATGGTGATAAAACTTGTGATGTGTATAAAATGAATGAATCTAAACATATAGACACTTTTAGTGTATTTTGTATAAATGAAATGTGATATTTAAAAATAAATTTCTATATTTCAAGTATCTTCATTCTTATCCTTGAGAAAGGCTAATATAAATTTGAGGAATACATGGTGTGAACATGTTTCAGTTGCATTAGAGAATTATAGACATCTGAGCTATATTAGGGACTTGTTTAAAATGGCATAACTGTTTATTATCCACATAGTTACTTTATAAATATTAAACATTGAGACAGGCAGGGTGTTGACTCACACTGGGAAGGCAGAAGCAGAAGGATTTCTGAGTTCAAGGCCAGGCTTGTCTACAGAGTGAAGCCCAAGCAGCTGGACCTACTCAGAGAAATTCTGCCTTAAAACAAACACACAAAAAAAACAAAAAACAAAGACATTAATCCATAAATGTATGAAAACATGTGTAGAATGAGTTGTATATGATAATCTCCAAAAATTGTACTTATGAAACAGCAGTGCTATTTTATCATAGCATAGTCATACTTGTATGACTCATTGATTTCTTATATCAGTAGGTTGACAATGTAAAACTCAGGACAATTGTACATATGTTCTTTTTTTTCTTCCACTTATGTAGACTTTTGACTATGAGCATTTTTACTTCTTTAAATGAATATAAAATGTTAGGATATTTTAATTCTTAACCTGTTCATTTTCACACACATAAATGATGGTTCTCACAAATAAAATATTCAAGTCTAGCAACATAGATGTTCTAGGTATAGTGGCAGAAATATCAACTTATTCTTTCTTATTCTGAATTTACATCTCAAAGTTCAATGCAAGAGACTGATGTTATTTTAGTACTACTGGTACTCTATGGAAACTAATGAAACCAAGTAATCTAGTATAATACTTAAGATGTTACACACAAGTGATTGTGGTGTTTCTAAGAGAGAAGTCCTTTAGTTAGGAGATGACTGAGTCAAAGCTGCGTTGTTGTCTCACAATCCAAATGGAAGAATGACAAGAACAACTGAAGGAGTTTAATTGAGAAGTGTAGAACAACAGTTTTCCCTTCAGCAATGAGAAGTCTGAGCATGGATTGCCAAGCAATACTAGGAACAGGAATTGCTTTTATAATTTAGGAAGGGGCCAATTTGTTCATTCATATATACAATCTAGGCATCAGGTTATGATAAAACCAACTATTTAATTAAAATATTTGGAGAGTTCAATGAGCAGAGTCAAGGGATTGACTAATTGGTCAAGGCATAGAAGAGTGCAGACTCAGAAAAAACCCACCCTAGGCCCCAAGAAAAATAAATCAGAAAATTAAAAAGAAGAAAGCCTGGCAACTGTGTATTTTTTTAATGAGGCTGTGTAGTCTTTGAAATTTTAGCTCCTGGGTTCCTTTTTAGTTCCTAGGCTTTTTCACTCATTGTGTAGAGTTTACTAGAAAACTTTTGTTCTCAGGCTTTGGTTCCAGTTTTGCCAGGACATACAGA
The DNA here is from genome assembly GCA_019843815.1 of Montemys delectorum. Lineage (NCBI taxonomy): Eukaryota > Metazoa > Chordata > Mammalia > Rodentia > Muridae > Montemys > Montemys delectorum. Next base: position 38,580 of record JADRCD010177513.1, read on the forward strand.
TACTTTTGTTTGCTTCAGTCTGTGACCTGACTAGCTGCCTAGAGAATAGAGTTTTCTCACTTCTAATTCCCATCACTTTGAATTAGAAGGTAGGGTTTTATAAGTGACTGTTACATTTGTGACTTTTACTTCAAATTAATGAGGATTTACATTCTGCACAGTTTAGACCTCAAGGCTACTAAAGGCTAAATGCCCCAGCAGGGAAGGATACTTAGTGAATTCATTCACTATTGGTTTAGATTTAATAAGGCTCTCTGCTTCTTCTCACATGTGTGAGTTAAGAAAGGATTATTCATTTAGGCTGAGTTTAGCTTCCTTGTCTGGAATTCCAAGAGACTTTCCTGTATTATTAAAGCAATGAGCCAAGGAACGTCTATTCCCTAAACAATTAGCTTTCGTAAATGAAGTGTAGAAAGAAAGGCAATCCAGGAATTCATTATTTGTTCTTCCTGGGTGCAGACATTAACTAGCATTAAGGCTCCTTGAGTTGTGACATATGAGGTGTAATTCAAAAGGAAGAGACTGATGGCTTCTAGTCACCCAAAAAAATCAATCACAGCCTTTTATAGTTACACCCTCACAATCATTTCTCTTCATGGAGGAATGAATTTGTATTCTGGAAGTAAAAAACTGTGGACCCTGTAGGTTTTTTATTTTCCCCATACAATTCTCAACAATTTATAACTGCCATTTGTAATTCTCAGTTATCAATATCTTTTACTACCCATTGTTTGACTTATATGTTTTTACAGAAGTATCCAGATGCCACAAGAGTGAAAACCAGTCATCTCTCAAATAGTGTAATTCTAATTCAGTAGCTATGTCGGAACCTATGGCTACAGTAATGATTCAGTGTATTGTATGTACTTTGCTTCACGTATTACACCTGAGCTGTCTTCAGGTTCCATTGCTCGACTCAGCCAGGAAAATTAGCTTTAGCCAAGAAAATATAGTGCTTTCAACAGTTTAGGCAGTGACAGTTATTTTTCTTTTGTATGTAAATATTACAATGTAAAGCTGAGGCGGTTTATAAAACACAGCGCCAAGAATCTGAAGTGAAAATATTATATCTGTTACTTGTTAGAATCTTGAAATTATGAAATTAGAAAAGTAGATAAATGAGGCTGGAGAGGTGGCTCAGTGCTTTGGAACATTGGCTGCGTCTCCAGATAACTGGGCTTCAGTTACTAGCACCGACCTGGAAACTCACAACAATCTGTAATGCCAGCTCTAAGAGGTCAAATCCATATCCTTTTTTGCTCTCCTGCACCAGGCTCTAGACAGTCTGGTGGTGCACATATATACCGTCAAGTAAAATACCCATAAAATGAAATTAAAATAAAAAAGTAAAAAATATGTGTTACTGATCATGTTACTGTGCATGTCAATTACATGTTTTATCTGAATATTAATTTTATAAGATACATGAAAATTGTCTGTTGCTAACAAGTATAAATACATAAGTAAGAACTAAATTTGATAGACCTCTAATTCTACATTTTGAGTGAATTTTGAACCAGAAGTTACTGAAGACCTCATATTTGTCACAATGCCTTGTTTCCCTCTACAGAAATGGTAATAGGGATGATTAGCAAGTAAAATAAGTACACAGGATGACTTATGATAATGCCTGAGACATTGGAATGACATTGTGTTTGTTCTTTATAATATAATAATCATGATGATTAATAAATAAAATCTTTTGAAATATTTAAGACTTAACCTAACTGAACACAAAGGCATAGTAAAAAACTAAAAACAAACATGAACAAGAACAGCAACTTAATACTTATCACTTAAGATATGTCATGGTTCTTGTTTTAGCTTACCCAATTAGACAGCATATAGTAAAATATTCAAAGAAGAACATTATATAATTCTTCACTTGTTTGGGATTTTCCATTTCCTTATTCTTAGTCATCCATGTTTGTTTTGTAGTAATAACCTCCAAATGAAGTGAGAAAATATGTTTGGATTCCTTAGTATATATATTTGCAAACATGTAATCTATATGTGAATATGGTTGATGACTTAGCAAATGGTATCTTATTTAATTATTTATGTTTTACTCATGTAACAATACTATGGATATTTGACACAGAAATAACAAAAACAAGCACTCAGAATTTAATGACTTGTGCCAGGATAAATTTTAAAGCTATATACTAAATATGGTTATCATTGAGCTGGCATACATTAAGAATATTTAATTTGTTTATGTTTGAGTTAGCTGTTATTGGTTCCATGGGGCCCCAGATTGATTAGAGTGTTTCTTTGTTGTACACAAGGCTACCTGATCCTATTCTCACTTTGCTTATAGTAAACAGAAAAAAACTATCAGTATTTTTCAAGTGTTCAGTTTTGACCCATCTATGTGGTTTTTTTTTAAACAATTACCTGCTTATTTCTCATAAATAAATGGAAGATTTTAGTGCTGAAATTTAGAATATATTGACGATTTGTATTGCATTTTTCCAGCTGTCAGAATGACAACTTTCCAAAGTTTAGAAGCTGGAACTTCAAGCCAGTAACTGGAATACAGAAAATGTTAGAAGCAAAAGAAGGTAATTCACTAGCTTAAAGGTCGTTTGTGATTCATTAAAGCTTACAAAGTTGCCATGCTCTGAACTGTGTACCACAATAGTGACTATATGCAGATGTATTAGTGTTCTAATTTTACCTGGACAGCTGTTTAGTGTGCAAGTATGGCCAGTGAATTGACCACTAGAAAACACAGAACTTGTAAAACACTCAAATTTCTGGAATTTTTGTAAGAGTTTTGAACAGAATGGCTTGCCAGGCTATTTGGGAGAATGAAACTTCAAAATAAAAAAAATTAACCTATAGCCTTTGTTGCACATGTTCCAGAATGAAGTCTCCTGTAAGAATGAAAAAGATCATGTGGTAAATATATCAACAAGGTGCCTTTGTTGTTGCTTTGACTTTTATGCAGAACCTTTCAGTCTTTCACCATATTCAATCTTTCCTGTCCAAGAAAAAGCCAAACATTGAGAAGTCGAAGGTCCAAAGAAGAACAGTCAGAACAGCTGTTAAATTCAGAAACTTCACAGCCAATTTCCTTTACAAAAGTAGCAAGAATTGGGAAGCAAATTCAAAACTTATGTTTTGTATCATGAAATTAAATAGGATATTCACAGACTTATAATCAATTGATAACCATTTAATTTTCTCCATAACTTAATCAGGACAGACCCAATTACCTAGAGCAATTAAGAACGAACATTTTCCCAGTTGCTAAATAGATTTCAATAAAAACAAGAAATCCTAAAAGAGCTATTTACTTTTTTACATCCAGTGGAATTTCTGTAATTTAAATGAACTTCAAAGAAGTGTGTTAGTTTTATGGTAAAACAGAACCTAATTAACTAAACTTTACAATTGTCTCTAGAATATAATAAGAACAGTTAATCTATGTTGTAAAAAAATATTAAAAAATATTTCTTTCTATTTGGGAATGCGCCTTGTATCCCTTCATATAGTTTTTGTATCTTTCTGTTCATGACATATAATTTTGAATCTTCAAATTTTTATTAAACCTAATTTTGAATTCTTTACAATATGTGAACTGAATTGTCTACATCTTGTTTTTCCTTAGCATACTGGATCCAACATCTAAAATCAAAGCAACTAGCACCAGTACTACACCATGCCCACCACTATCACCACCAACAACCTCAACAACAACAACAAATACATCACCACCACCAACAATTACATTACACTACTACCTCCACCACAAAACCATGTATGCAACTATGTGTAAACCATTCCCTTACATGTCAGGAGTGATGGTAAATAAGTAAGAGAAATACATGCTTAATAGAGCAGAAATTCAGGACAGGCCACTCTGGAAAGTAAAGACAGTATAGAACATGGGCTGTGGCTGTACCTTCTGAAAGGTAATTGTGAACAACTTTGAGAGTTTAAACTTTGTTTAATCTTACAAAAATTAGAATTTTGTAGGATTACATCTGGAAAACCAACCAAGCACTCAGTAAATATCAAAAATGAAAAAAAAAAAAATAAAACTCTTAGGTTTCCAGTACTAAGAGGAAATGGGAGTAGTTTAGACAAAGCTAGACTGTGGTCTATTAAACAAAGATTCACAGCACTGAAAATTCTGTGCTGTTATCAAAGTCTAATTGACATGGGGGTTGGAAAAACTCAATACCAACCTACTGAATAGCCATCCCCCCCCCCCTTAACAAAAGAAAATATGAATTGAAAAACCCTTAAGAATACCTGCTGTTTTAGTCAGGGTTTCTATTGATACACAAAACATCTTGTCCAAGAAGCAAGTTGGGGAGGAAAGGCTTTATTCAGCGTACACTTCCACATTGCTGTTCATCACCAAAGGACATCAGGAGAGTAGCTCACACAGGGCAGGAACCTGGAGACAGGAGCTGATACAGATGCCATGGAGGGGTGCTGCTTACTAGATTGGTTCTCCTGGCTTGCTCAGCTTGCCTTCTTATAAAACCAAGGTCTATCAGCCAAGGGATGGCACCACTCACAACAAGCCCTTCCTCATCCACTGCTAATTGAGAAAATGCCTTACAGCTGGATCTCATGGAAGCATTTCCTCAATGGACGCTCCTTTCTCTGTGATAACTCCAGCTTGTGCCAAGTTGACACACAAACTCAGCCAGTATATTTTTTCAAGAGACACATGTCCAATAATATCTAAGACACTGTCATAATGTGGAATATCAAACAACTATTCTAGGAAACTACTATGTATATACATTCATGTTATATTTTCAAACTAAATAAAAACTAAGACTAAAATAATTCCTGAAGACAACAGAAAATATAAACATCTTTCCAATGTCTGGTATCTGGAATCACTTCTGACTCTCCTGATAAAGTATGAAAGGAAAAGAGGAGAAGGAAATAATAGAAGGGTTGGGAAAAAGAAACTATCAACATAAAACTATGTATATGGTGAACCTATATGGCAAAATTCAAAGAGATGCAAAAACTTTCTTAGCTTGATCAATTTAATTTTCATATTCACTTTTGTTCATATTTCTTCCTTTCGATGAATGGTTTCCCTTACCAAGTAGATACATTTTTCCCATCTCAGTGAAAACATTCACATCATTGTGCTATTGCAAGGATACAGACCTAAGAGACACGGTTAAATGAGTCTCAATCTTTATTTCATCTTGTCTTAGATGTGGGATTAGGTGCATATTTGAGATTCCTGGAAAGTGATTGGACTCTTGGATGAGTGGATTTTACCGGCTTGTGTTTAGTCCAGAAGGACCCATGTCTTTAAGAAAAACTGACATTGCCTGTTCTAGAAGCTATCAATTTCCAATAGCTTTTGAGCTAGATGCTGTACTTAGAGAACCTAATATTAAAAATATGAATCACATAATTGTAAATTATGAACTACAACTCTCAAAAATTATCAAATGAGATATAGAAATTAGGATATTGTGAACTGAAATGTTATTGAAATATTATCCACTTAAATAGACTGAGTGTGTGTACATATATACATGCATATGTATATATACATTATATCCTAAATGTATGCATATATGTAAATATTGTTTATAATACATGGATGTATGTATACTACAAAATTCAAAAGGAGTTTGTGATGGTTTGAAAGACAAATATTTCTTCATAGGACCCTGTATATGAATCTTTACTCCTCATTTGGAGATGCTGTTTGGAGAGGTGAAGCTATTGCACTTTAAAGACAAGGAGGATTACTGGAGGAAGTATCTCACTGAAACCTACACTTTAGAGTTTATAAACCTTTGTCTTCCTTCCATCTTCCTATTTGTTTCCTAGTGTGCTATCAAATTTTGCAGCTAGGAATCTGCTCTAGGTTGCAGATGCCTCCCTTCCTTCCTGACATTATAAACTCTAAATCTCTGAACAGTAAGCCAAAATAAACTCCTTCTTCTGATGTTGATTTTGGTCCTCATATTTTATCATAACAACAGAAATCCCAATAATCAATGATCCATTTGGGGAGAAGGTGGGGCCAGACAGAAAGTAAAAGGAGAGGGTAAAGGCGGGGTGGGGTATAGTGAAAATACATTGTTTACTCATGCTAAATGTCACCATGTAGCCTGGAGTCCTATGACACCCATAAGACCACCTTCAACTCCATCATGAAATGTGATGTGAATACACGAGGACCTGTATGCCAATACAGTGCTGTCTGGTGGTACCACCATGTATCCAGGCATTGCTGAACAGGATGCAGAAGGAGATCACAGTCATAGTACCCTGCACAATGAAGATGAAGATTATTGTCACCCCTGAGGACATGAATTCAGTCTGGATTGGCACTCCATTCTGACCTCATTGTCCACCATCCAACAGATGTGGATCAGTAAGCAGGAGTATGTCGAGCTGAGACCTTTCATCATTCACCACAGTGCATTAAGAAGGACTGAGCAGGTGCCTGGTATTTGTTACCTGGAACTGATCCTGAAGTATACATTTGCCCTATAAAATAGACATACCTCATGAACTTGAGGCAGGACAGCCCAGAAACCCAAGAAAGAACAAAACACAACTAAAAAAAAAATGAAATCAATCCTTATGACTTTCTGATATTCATAGATCAGTACCTTTCACAGTTGTCATCCCAGGGCCACCATCTAGCAACCAAAGGGGCCTGATGCAGAGACCCACAGTCAAACACTAGACACAGCCAAAGGAACCTAGCATAAGGAGGGAAAGAAGGACTATAAGAGCCAGAGGAGTCAAGGACACCCAAGGACAAAAGCCACGGAATCAACTAAGCAGTGCTCATAGAGTTCTCAGAAACTGGAGTAACAAGCGAGACTCTGGTGGATCTGATCTAGGTCCTCTGAATACTTTATAGATGTGTAGCTTGATATTCCTGTGGGACTCCCAACAATGGAAGTAGGGTGTGGCCCTTATTCCTTTGCCAGTTCTTGAAGTCCTTTTCTTCCTACTGGGTTGCCAGGTCCAGGTGATATGCCTAGTCTTACTGTATCTTGTTAGGCTATGTTCAGTAGATCATTGGGAGGTCTGCTCTTTCCTTCTTTTTTATTCTGTCTGTCTGTCTGTCTGTCTGTCTGTCTGTCTCTATCTCTGTTTCTTTTTTGACAGGAATCAGGAAGAGTTGATCTTGTGGATTCAGGGAGAAATTAGGAGAAGTAGAGAGAGGAAACTGCATTTGGCATGTAATGCAAGTGAAAAGAATAAGCAATATTTTTTAAAAAGGGTTAAAAAGGAAGACAAAAAGTGGCATAGGTAGAAAAGAGGATGTTGGCAGGAGGTAAACATGATAAAAAACATATATTATTGTACAGTAGGAATTACAATTCATAAAAACAAAAATAAGTTAAATTACAAGGGCACATGTGGTACCACCATGCAGAGATTATAGCTTCTAACACATCACTCTGTTTTCCATTTCTCCACTCTGAATTTTTCTTTTAGAAAATAGTCTTCAGAGGAAGATCAGCCTCGTACATGTCATGTAACAGGAATGTTTTAGATTTCATTGAATGTTCTGAAGACACAATTTAAAATGGCTCCATTCTGTCTCATTTGATGGAGGTAGTATCATCTTAGAAACTCTTCACTTAAGAAACTTACTTGACAAATATTTTCCATGATTCCATGTACAGATTTGCAAACATAAACATGCACTATTATGAAATGAGTGCATATTCAGGAACAATGTATTCTTGTGCTCACAGATGTTAGTTTTCTGAAGGCTTTTAAGTTTTTTTTTCCTTCTCCCACACTGATCTTATTAATGTTGTTTTGCCTAAAGAGTGACTTGTATAAATGATCCTGAAAAGCTTATGAGTTTGAGTTTGGTTTCCATCCTGGGGTACATTGAGAGGGTTAAAACTTTAAGATGGGCTGTGAGTAGCATATTAGGTCACTAGAGATGAGCCTCTAGAGAGGGACGTGGAACACTATTGTCATCTTGTTACATTTTATTTTCCTTTTTTGGGGCTGATTTTCTCCAACATGCATTGCCCACCTATTTCATGGCCTAAAACAGTGGATCTACCCAATCCTGGAGTGGAGCTACTAAAAATACAAGCCAAAACCAAACCTTGACCCTTAAGGGTATTTGTTTTGACAAAATCTAACTAGTGTTAGTATCCTTTCTGCTCTTCATTGGATTTCTTAGGCATATGCTTCCAACTTAATCATTAGCTCTGAATTATCCCTAAGCTTAGAAGGCTATTTACAAAGTGTCATTTTGGGTTAACTTCCATGCACAGGTTTTAGATATTATCTCCATAATGAGTTTCATACTTTAAAATTTCAACTTCTCTGAGTTTTTCTCTTCTTTAGTTTTCTTATCTTTTAGCATACCTTATAATACAGTTGTTGGATTAGTATTATTTGGATCTGCTACTGCAGTATGCATTGAAGAGTTCGGTGCTGGTCCTAAGCAACCTTGGGCTCAAGCTCCGCAGCCAGTCCCACAACACCCAGAGAAAGCTCCAATCCCAGGCACTCTAACATGCCCAGGATCAGAAGGGAGGAGGACACAACATCTGTCCCAACACTGGGAGTATCTGAGACCAGCAAAACTCAGGCACATAGGAACTCTACCAGCCCAGTGGCTTGGGTTGCTTCCGGTCTGTTTGGGCCAGACAGTGCCCTGAGAAGACTTTGGGTGCAAACTCTGCAGTCATTCCCAAAACACCAAGGGGAAGCTCCACTCCCAGGTCCTCTAACAAGTCCAGGGTCACAGGATCCCAGAATCCCAGGATCACAAAGACAGCTTGATTCTGAGGAGTTCTGACACAATCAGGATCACAGGAAGAACAGGCTCCAGTCAGGTTTAGCAAGGGCAGGTAGCAGTAGAGATAACCAGATGATGTAGGGCAAGCATAAGAATATCAGCAACACAAATCAAAGTTACTTGGTATCATCAAAACTCAATATTCTCAGAATTGCAAGTCCTGGACACACCATCACACCAGAAAAGCAAGATTCAGATATAAAATCACTTCTTATGATGATGATACAGGACTTTAAGAAAGACATAAGTAGCACCTTCAAAGAAATACAGGAGAACACAGGTAAACAGCTAGAAGCCCTTAAAGAGGAAACACAAGAATCCTTTAAAGAACTACAGGAAAACACAAACAGGTGAAGGAAATGAGCAAAACCATCCAGAATCTAAAAATTGAAATAGAAACAATAAAGAAATCAGAAAGAGAGACAACCCTGGAGATACAAAACCTAGGAAAGAAATCAGAAGTCATAGATCCAAGAATCACCAAAAGAATACAAGAGATAGAAGAGAGAATCTCAGGGGTAGAAGACATCATAGAAAACATTGACACAACAGTCAAATAAAATACAAAAAGCTAAAAGCTCTGTCTTAGTCAAGGTTTCTATTCCTGCACAAACATCATGACCAAGAAGCAAGTTGGGGAGGAAAGGGTTTATTTAGCTTATTTTCATATTGCTGTTGATTACCAGAGGAAGTCAGGACTGGAACTCAAGCAGGTCAGGAAGCAGGAGCTGATACAGAGGCCATGGAGAGATGCTCCTTGCTGGCTTGATTCTCCTGGCTTGCTCAGCCTGCTCTCTTATAGAACCCAAGAGTTCCAGCCCAGGGATGGTACCACCCACAAGGGTCCCTCCCCCCCCTTGGTCACTAATTGAGAAAATGCCCCACAGCTGGATCTTATGGAGGCATTTCCTCAACAGAAGCTCCCTTCTCTGTGATAGCCCCAGCTTGTGTCAAGTTGACACACAAAACCAGCCAGTACAAGCTCCTAACCCTAAACATCCAGGAAATCCAGGATGCAATGAGAAGCATAGACCTAAGGATAATAGGTATGGAAGAGAGTGAAGACCTCCAACTTAAAGGGACAGTAAATATCTTCAACAAAATTAAAGAAGAAAACTTCCCTAACCTAAAGAAAGAGCTGCCATGAACATAGAAGAAGCCTATAGAACTCCAAATAGACTGGACCAGAAAAGAAAGTCCTCACACCACATAACAGTCAAAACACCAAATGCACAAAACAAAGAAAAATATTAAAAGCAGTCAGGGAAAAAGTTCAAGTAACATATAAAGGCACACCTATCAGAATTACACCAGACTTCTCATCAGAGACTATGAAAGCTAGAAGATCCTGGGCAGATGTCATACAGACCCTACAAGAACACAAATGCCAGCCCAGGCTACTCTACTCAGCAAAACTCTCAATTACTTTAGATGGAGAAAACAAGATATTCCATGACAAAACAAAATTTATACAGTATCTTTCCACAAATCCAGCCCTATATCAGATAATGGAAAACTTCAACATAAGGAGCAAAACTACACCTTAGAAGAAGCAAGAAAGTAACCTTTCAACAAATCCACACAAATCTAATTCCACCTCTTACAACAAAAACAACAGGAAGTAACAATTACTTTTTCTTAATATCTCAATATGAAAATTAATATTACCAATATAACCTAATTGATTGAAATCCAAAAATATGAGGAATTAGAAATTTATTGACTGTCAT